>JBAJHX010000053.1:24182124-24216386 GCA_037176925.1 Amniataba percoides | reverse complement strand
GGGCCTTTTTCCTGATGGTGTCGACGTTGGATTCCCACTTCAGGTCCTGGGAGATTGTGGAACCCAGGAACTTGAAACTATCCACAGCAGACACCGTGTAGTTGTACAGTTTACGAAACCAAAGAAAGAGGGATTGATGTTGGTCTGTCACTGTTACAGGACAAGAGGCAGCGTGTCCCATTACACTGTGAGATTGAATGAATGGCTGAATTACAGCAGGTAAGTATTTGAAGTAAGGGGTTTTGCAATAATATACTGTTTTTGATGCAGTAACTACATAAATACAATAAGTAGGACGTGTTAACATGAGTGATGTGTGTGTCAGGACTTTTTATACGAGCCCTCCACGCAGAGGGAAAGAGAAGGTGGAACGTGGACTACTGAATGCAATGTTTCTGCAAGTTCTGAGCAAATGATGCTTGGAATGACGCTTTGTCAGTCCAGAGAACTGACTTGACTGTCCCATACCTGGATATCGCTGCCATCCAGACTGAAAAATCACTGGACCCAGCAGGGAGCGTAGCCAAAGGTTAACTCGAGTCAGAGGGAATAATGGACTGTTGCCTGTAAGGATAAACGTGGTTAAGCTCCCCTGTCATCTCCCTCCAACTAACCAACAAATTCTCCATTCTAGATGAGAAGGACTCCCCCCACCCTCACCGCTCATCTGCCACCACCCCCAATCCCCACTGCTGTGTTCAAACTGCCCCACCTTCACAACCCAAATGCAGGCAGTTCTCCCCTCGCCCTGCAACCAGCTCTCTGCTATCAAGGACACCACCCCTTTACTGCAGGGATCCCTGACTTTAACCACCAAGCCTTGGCTGGTGAACATGGCACACACTGTGGATGTGGAGCATGCTGTGTTTTCTTCTGACAGAGCCCATCCTGCACCCCCAAGCCACTGTTCTCACCCACAACACTGATTTTCAATTATTCATTTACCAGGAATGTGCATTTCTTGAATATAGTCTCACAGTCCCTGACACATTCAAAAAAGCTCCCAGGTTTACTGCCATTGCTTTAGTTATTAAGTGTAATTATCGTCATGGGGAAGTGCAACAGTCTGATTTAACCAAATCTGATTTTAGCCATCTTTTTAATTTCCCATAGTGTTGTGGAAAGTCTGTTTTTACCTTAGTTTCTATTCCCACAGTGAACTGTGTTGCTGGTCACTTTAGCAGACTCCTTGGCCTCCACACCTGGCTTCAGTTGCTTGTATGCACATTGTGGATTTCATTGACAATTTTAATCTGTTTTGTGACCTTCCGTCTCTTTTTTGAAGAGACAGCCTTCACACAAACAACCCGAATACGAGCTGCTAGCATATGCAGTGCAGTGCTTTCTACGTTGAGTGTTCCACTCCACAATGAATCATCCTTCCTCTGCAGTTTCATTTCAAGCAGATTAGTTGTTCTGCTTTAGATACCTAAGATACTACATTACCGCAACACGGCCTTTAGCTCAGGCTGCAGGATAGTGTGGTATTACTGGTACTGTGAAAGTAGTGCATCAGTGTCAATGACGGTGCTGATAAATGCTAGCTCCATTGCAAATAAATCCTTCATTCTGAACAATTTATTTATTGTTTGGATTTCCTTTTTTCACAGAGACCTGGTTGTGGAATATGGACATAACCTGTTCCATCTCTGGTAGGTGCTACAGAGCTCTTTACACCAAAACAAGTAGACACCAGAACAGTTTCATTCCTCAGACTGTCACACTGATAAACATTTAACAGCAGTCACAGAGCATCAGGGAGAATCCCTGTGTGATAACTCAGTAACACAAACATCTACAGGACCTGTAAATGGTGAGTCCTACTGATATAAACACACACTTGGTTGCTGTATACTGTATATACTGTTGCCATCATACCCACCAACCTCTAGTCTTGTATATCACAAACTGTACACATTGTATGACTTTAGGACGTTAGGACCATGAAATCCTAAATCATCAAATCAAAAATGTCTTCACAACTAGGAAGCACCTGTATTTATATTAGGCAGGAAACTTTCCTGAAAGGTGCACATACTTACATCACACACACACACCTGCTGCAATTCCCCAAGCTGATGCTGTGAATATACTATGTGTTATTTGGGAGCTTCCTTGTAAAATAAGTCCATCACTATCTTCTCCTGGGTATTAGCAATTAGCTTTTTTATCCCTCAACTGGCCTCCTGGGAGCCAGAATAAAGAGGGCTGGGGAGAAGCTTCTTAAATGTCATAGTCTCTCTCCCATTCTCTCTGTCTGTACACATTTTTGTGTTCATGCATTCATGTATGAGGCTGAGTTAAGTTTATGCATGACTGTGTATTCAAGTGTGTCATATATGAGCATGCAGGCTCATTAGAGAGACACAGCATGTTTGTGTGTTGTAGGTGTGTGTGAGGGTGATGGTCGTTTCAGGATGGATGTTTCAGAGCACAGTAGAGGCTCTCCACTCTCTGCAATCTCATTTATAGCATTCAAATCTTTGATAAGCATTTACACACATTTTTGCCCAGCAACAAATGACAGACAGTGGAACATAGTGGAGCATTTTGGCAACCTTTCTTTTTCTCTGGAGATGGAAGAGACCAAAAAGACAGCTAAAATGAGGCTAGAGTAGTAATAACTTTCATTTGGTGTCATGTTTGTGTGTGGATGTGAAAATGGGCAACAGTTCGCTAACATGTTAGCAGTCTTAAATGTATGAAATAATAATGTCAATGTGGATTTTTTTCAGCTTGTTCTTCTTTACCCAAGAGGCCAAAAATTAATTAAGTTCTTCAAGCTTTAGTTCTTTCTAATTCTGTAATTGCAATAATAAACCATGCACCATTCATGTATTTCCTGAAGTGACCAGCCCATCTCCCTGCATCAGCTAGCTTTTTCCTAATTAGAAAGCCTCAGAAAGCCTCACAGTACTGTCACTGTTGACCTTATCAAAAGCCGCTTCTGCCTCACGTACCCCACAGTAGGCTATGTCTTCGGAAATTATTGCTCCATATTAGTAATGTTGCAGCTTTAGATGTTACGTACTCCTTAAATCTGGTCCTTTTTCATTATTCTCTGTCCAATTTCAGTTGCAGGTATCTCCATTTAAGATAATTACATTTGGTGAGTTAATGTCAAGTGCCACTGGACCCTATTAAAAGTATCACAAGTCAAATCAGATATATTCTTTTACTGGTCTGGCTGCTTTGTTGTCTGTATTGTCACCTATGTCATCTACATTTGTGTCTGTGCACTGTTGTGACTGTTGACTGTTGTGATGTGATATGCTGTTGTAGTTAGAGATTATTTTTACCTCCTTTCTTTCTACCTTGATGGTCTTTGAAACTAACAATGTGCCGGCCTGGCTGGGCACATGTACACATTTCTGTGTATGTACTATGAGGCTCCATAGGGTCATGCAAACACACTTTATACCCAGATGCATATATGCACGTGTTGCAACCATAACCACTCAGGTAGATAGCTTTAATGTAATGGAAGAAGCAGCTGGTTTTACACACGAAGACCATTCAGGGACTTCAGGACTAACTGTTTGGTTCAGTACGAAGGTAATTGATTAGCCTGGTCCTTATTCTAGTAAAAACTAAACTGTTTTACTCTAATAAGCTGCCCCTCCACTGCTAGATTCTAGTGCGACAAAGGTATCTAGTCAGTTATCATTCTGCACTTCTTTGCATATTGTAATATTGCTCCACAAACAACCACAGGCTTGGCAATGATAGGTGATAAGTATGATGACAGATCTGACCCATGATTAAGATGGAGAGTCATTATTGTTTTAATATGGTGTTGTCAGTAACTGACTTCCTACCAGTGACAGCTCAGCTCAGTGTGAGTGGCATTTCCCAGAACTGCCAGATGGTTGATCCAGACTTGGTTACAACACATAACTTCTGTCCAATTTATTCTGTTTATTTGTTTAAAGTGTTCCTTATTTGGGACTAATTCAATCATAATTTAGCTCAACTGAAGTAAATCATATAATTTGTAGCTCTCTTCAGGACAACATAGACACAGCTCGGTTCTTTGGGGCGGGCGGTTATTGTTTCTACACTTGATTATTAGCATCCATTGGTCACGTCGTGAGAACTATGGTAACAATACACATAGAGTGAGTGAATTAATACAAGCACATAACATGTTAATGCATGAAAGAAAGTACAACATGAAATAAAGTTCATTCACAAATTAACAATACTTCGTTGGACGCTTGTCATGAAAAGAGGTCCTTCAGTCTGTAAAATAAAATCTTCTGGGCACTAACTTCAATGCAACGAGTTTCTGTAATATAGAGTAGCAGATGACATTGGCTTCTCGTTGGGCTGCATACTGCGCATAAATCATATTCTGTGGCAAAGAGTGACAAAAACATTTGTTCCGGGGCAACACAAATAAACAGTTAACCATTTCCTGTCTCACAGTAATAAATCATATAAAGAACCCTTATAAACATCTCTGAAAAACCTGTCAAAATGTTTTAGTACGACCTTGGTAAGCTACGAAGCTGTGCTGCTTGATGGATTGTTGGAGCATTACGACCACCGTAGTCAGGAGCCTCGCGGAGTGATACGTACTGTGTGTAATGCGCCTTATAGTCCGGTGCGCCTTATATATGAAAAAAGATCGAAAACAGACCATTCATTGACAGTGCGCCTTATAATCCAGTGCGCCCTATAGTGCGGAAAATACGGTAATATGATCCCTTTTTTGTTACATCTCTGAGGACTGAACAATTGAACAGTGATGCTATAATTCAAACGAATGAACCTGGTGATTAATCAGCTCAAGCTTATGTGGTGTAGAACCTACAAAAGTGAAAACTTTAGAATGTGTTGTCTTGAAGTTGGCAACAAAGGAAAGTGAGATGCTACCCCTCACCAAAGGTAAACCTTTGTAAAGGTCTGGAGTGGTACTATTCCTGATGTAAATTTAATTGACAACCATGATCATGGGTACCATGCATGCATCTATCAATTAACTATGATACTGTGTCTCAAAGCAACATTTAACATGAATGTGAAAGGTGTCATCTCTGTAGCCATTTAGCATCATTCAGCTTACCATTTTGGGTTTATAGCCTACATACAGTATGTTTTTTTTGTGTACCAATCTCATCAGTGTGGTTTCCATCTATTCCACTGAATATCAAGCTCCTCAGTGTAAAAAAAAGCTGATAAATACATCAAGTCAGTTTTATGCTTATTTAGTTTAATGAGAAGTACAAATTTAAACTTAATGCATCTTCATTTATGTTTGGGAAAACCAATCAATATATACTTTTATCAATCAATTAGTGACTGTCTTGCACTGTGCTATTATACAAATGTGTTTTCATCATTCAGGCTTTCTGTAGGGGGATTGTGTTGTTTGCAGCTTGTCCATTAGAGCTTATCCATGTTCTTTCATTTTCCCCTCACAGAGGCACAGTGCTTCAGCTAACTGCTAACTCTGTTAGTAAGATGTTGGAGTTTTAGTAGTGTCATATTAGTGTGGCACCCAAACGCCACTTACAGCCGGAGCATCTCGCCGTTAAGGCGCAAAGATGCAACAGTAGTGAGAAGTGATTTTTTTATAAAAAAATCATTTTAGTGGTTACAAGAAGAAGAGCACGAGCATTGAATAAACGAAGCATCACCCATTAACATTAACAGCAAGCAATCTGTGCGGCCACTAGTTGCCGTCGGCTGCGGCTCGCACGTTACACATGGAGCACATGAACAGCCTATGCTCACTATCTCAGCGACTCAGGGGTGGACTAAACAAACAAATCCACACTAACAGCCAAAAAGAAACAAAAACAAAAAACATAATAACCACCAAGGCAGTAGCTCACAAACTGTAACGAAACAAAATAAAACAATTAATCACATCACCACAATCATCAAACCAAACAAAACAATCAAAACCCAAAACAAATCAAAACCACATCCTGACCGCTCCCCCCAACTTCCTCACACACATCACCCCCTTCTCTACCTCGATCCGGCGATCCGACAGCGGCACACCACCCGACGAGACGCCAGCCCGGCGTGGGGAACCCTACCGGCCAGCCTGATCCTTCTGCAACTGCCAACAACTCGCCACCGGCACCCCCGCTCCTCGACTCCGCGGCCCGACCCGTCTTTCCACAGCACACACGCTGCCCCCAAATCACGTCTCCACGCTGTGCCTGCCATCCACGCCGGGGACAAAGACCAAAAATGATTTTCCCCACCTGTAAGTATTAATGACATCTTAAGAATCTGAGAATGTCCACTATATTTGTGAACAGATTAGATGACAAGTTTTGTTAAAGTTGCAGCTACATATCTACATGATTAGTAGTAGCAAACTGTCAGGACTGATGACTGACGAAAGAAGAAAGACAAGGAGCTTTTCACCTACCTGTCTGAATCTTATTTTAAAGAGTTTACGCAAACACACCTGATCTCGGGGTTGTGGGTTGACTAATACATCACTAATGTGAAACTTTTTAGTGTATCAAAAGTCATGTGTTGCCAACCAAATGGATCAATTGCTGGACTTAATGTGCTTCAGTAACTGTAAAATTTAAATCTTTAAAAAGTATGTAGACATTTCATTAACTCTGAGGTCTGTTAATTAATTCATTTGCTCAATCAGTTTACACAAAATTATGTAAACGAGGGCATGGATTAACTAAAGCAAGGGCACCAGCTCTGTCTTGTGTGCTTTCAGTATCATCTTGGTATAATAACATGAAGGCTTGAAATACATATCTTAATTCCCTACTCCCACTCACATACACAGTTTTAATTATTACAACCAAGAACCTTGTTTGTCATGAAGAACGGTTTCTCGAGGATACTCTTCTCTGAGTGTGTGCAAATTGAGATCTTTAAAGCTCCAACATGAGATGCATCATTTGACATGAAAAAGAAAAGTCCTCTATGCTTAAAGGTGTAGTTGCTGTCTTTGGGCAGGGCCTCTCTCCCTCTGTAAATTTGATATTTAATATTTCACATCCTGAAATCAGTTGCCACTTTACTGTTATGAACACTGCTGATCAACAATCCAGCAGAAATAAATGTTTTCAACATGAAAAGTCATCAACACTAATATCACACACTTATTTCAGAGTTTAGATGTTTGTTTGATAAGAGAAACTAACAAGCAGTGAATAATATTAACTATGCAGTGAACTTCTGAGAACATTTAGCTGTGAGAGCACAGACGCACATCAAGATCAAGATCAACATCAAACCGATATCACTGTCTGGAAACTTCACAAAGAGATTTTTAACAACTTTCTATTAAAACAAAGCTAACCGTTAGCGCTTAGCATTATCCTCAGGAAGCTAACGTTAGCTCGGCTTTATCACAGTAACATGAGATTCACCGCGGACTGTTTCTGTAACACGTCTTATTTTGTGGTTAGTTGTTACAGGAATTCAAACATAAGTCAAACAGAAACGTGTCAAACTCTCCATCAGTGTGAATCTTTCAGCTCTCTCCACCACTCAAAGGCTCCGCTGTTTCATCGTTTAATCTCCGGCTCAGTCAGATCCTTATTCTTTACCTTCTCTTCTTCTCTGCTCATCTTCTGTTTCTTCTCTCTCAGCATTAGCATTAGCTCACTTTTCTCTCTGCTGCTCCTCACTGAGTAAACTCGTAAGCTCTTGACCTGCAGTGAGCTGAGTGGGACTCTGCAGCGTGTTCACGAACTGTCAGACACTCCTCTGTGTGCTGATTGGTTGTTCATGAACTGTCAGACACTCCTCTGTGTGCTGATTGGCTGCTTTGACCAGGGCGTGGTGGATTTTAAAAAACAGCTTTAGAGGCCAAAGGCGGGTTGGAGGAGCCTCATTATTATATTATCACAGATGATCTCTATCACATTCTGTGATCAGGCTGACATGGTGACAGTTTGAGAGAATGTTACAAAAAGTAGAGTTTGAAAAAGTTATCAATTACACCATTGATGACAAATGATTTTATGAAAGACGCTGGAAGAAATCACATCATAAAGTAACAAGGTAATGAAGTTGAATCGAGTTACTTCCAAACCTTTAACCCTACAGAAAAGTCTGTGAGTAATACTTCAACAGTACATTTCTGAAAGCAGCTTTTGCCTCAGCTCTCCTCCCTTTTCTGGGCTAGCTTATATCTCCAAATGTTATTAACGCTGTAAAATATTGGAAAAAAAGAAAAGAAAATGAAGAAAAGAAGAATGTTGGCTCGATTTTATGTGTTGTGTGTTGCAGGAATGTAGATGAGAATGAATGACACTGGGCTGTGTTGTGAGGGAGCTCCAGTCTACATATGCTGTGAAGATCATAATACCCACAGAGAGTCTGAGGTGTGTGATAGAACGTGCTGAAACTACTCATTTTCTTCAGGGGAAACGTGTATCATCATTAGACTGTACAGATGATGTCTAATGACAGAGGTCATGGTGCATGATCGGAGTAATACAACACAGGACTTTGACACTGAAGTGTTGTATCCCACATAACACTTGTTGGTACGTTTAGGAGCTTGGCGTTACTCAATAAGACCTAAAGCACCTGCATCACCGGCTGGTACGGTAGCTGCATCGCCCTCAACCATTAGGCTCTACAGAGGGTGGTGACTGTGAGGATGGAGCTGCCGTCCATGGCGCACCTTTACACCCAGAGGTGCAGTAAGAAGGCCAACAGGATCATTAAAGACCCCAGTCTCCTCACCCACAAACTGTTGTGCCTGCTGCTGTCTGGCAGATGGAACACAGCATTCAGTCCCACACCACCAAGCCTCAGAGACAGCTTCATCCCTCTGGTCATAAGACTGCTGAGCTCCTGAGCTCACAAGCTCATTACTGTCACTCCACTCGCATATCATAAATACTAATGTCACTTTACACCATACTACTACTAGTGATTAGATAAGACGTGTTTTTAAGTAACCTAGTATGTATCATTCACTCACCGCCAGCAAACCGACTAATGAACGACTCGGATGGTTCACTGCTTCTTTGGCTCAGGGGTGTGTGCAGAGTGAATGAGTTACCTTCTGACCCAGCAATGTTGAGCTGAAAAGTAATGTGACTTTTGTGTGAAACAGGCCACATACAGAAGCAGACATTCAGATCTGCCACACTCCGCAACTGGTTATCGGACCTCCTTACAATCAGAGCACAGCTTGGACTGGCAGTCACAGCGTTTCCACTGTAGAGCTCAACATTAGAGCTCGTCAGGGCTGTGTGCTCAGCCCCTCTATTTCACCCTGTGCACCAACAGAGAGAAAAACTGTTGTGAGGTCTCTGGATGATATCACCCTCATGGAGGAACTCAACAGTCTTGAGAGGTGCACAAAGTACAACGTGCTGCATAGTGTCAACAAAACAAAAAAGCTGGTTCTTGATTTTAGAAAAAAAACAGAGGCCAAGAGATACACCTCAGCCTGTATCAGGCTGGTTAACAGTTTTAGGTTCCTGGGAATCAACATCACTATCATCTGGTCATCTCCACCCTGGTTAAGAAAACTTATAAAATGCTGTATTTGTTAGAATACCTTAAAAAAGTTTAATGTCCTTACCGGCTTCTGGTTGAGTTTTTCAGATTAACAATAGAGAGTTTCTTGACCAGGAAAACGTTGGCATGCTTTGTGAATGGCCCAGGACAGGAGGGCTCTGCAGTGGCTTATTAGAAATATCCATAGCATCTCTTTCACACACCTACCGAGCATCAGTGATATTTGTGAGAAGAGGTAGCTGCGTAAAGTCTGACAAAAGCTAAAGAGCTATCTGCTGCCATGCCAGCTGAATACAGCTGTTTTTTTTCAGGCTTTAAGACTTCTAAATTCAGTTTCTGCACTGCATCATAATTAATTACTTTTTGTTTTGTTATGTTGGCATGTAGAGGAAACCTTCCATTTAAAAACATCCATGTCAGTCTGTGAAACATGGACACAGTTCTCACAATAGCTACAGATATTTACTGATGTGTCTCTGTAGACATTCATTATTATTCGTGCTTCACAAAGAATCTCATTACATTTAATTTGTTTTACGACTTTTAACTTACTTAAAGTAGAAATTTACTCAAAGAAAAAAAAGTACGTCTTTATCTCTGAAATGCACTTTATGATACATCAACAACACTCAACATTGCTGGGTCAAGAAGTAAAGAGATTAATTTGCATGAGCCCATAGCTGACATCGAGCCTATAGGCTGCTACCAAAGGTGACTAAAGTGAATACAACAACATGATATGAAGGTTTAACAAACAACACTTTTATTATTTATTCTATTGCTGCATATTGATATAATCATAAAAATGTACTGCAGTGTTACTAGAGATTAACAAGAACATTAGTAGATTAGATTAATATGCAGCCTTTTATAGACTTTTATTGTACACATATGGAATTGCAGCAGTGGGGTGTGGAGCTTTGTTCCCACTCTTTAATCACGTGTTCATACAGAGCCTCCTCGCTTTGGCTCACACTGAACAGTTTTCATTACCAGGTTGTCAAATACGGATGCTGTGTGTAACTTGTGCGACCGTGGGATCATCTGTGTTTATTATGAATATTCACCTCCATCTGTCTCTGGTGAGTGGCAGTTTAATAATTATTGTGTCAAAATCACTAAATATTAACTGTGTCTGACAAGTCATATGTCAGCTGAATTAATCAGACTTACTACGGAGGTATGATTGTGAAAATGAACTTTAAATAACTTTGCGTTGATTTAATTGCAATAAATGGATCAAAAGGATGCTGAAATGACTACATCATGATGCATTGTAAAAAGTCTTAATTCATGCTTTTGTCACATTTGGCTGTAAGACAACAAGCAAACAACCTTCAAAATGCTGAATGCAGTTTCACGAAAAAAAAAGTATTATTATACAGAAGGGCTTATGAGAAGGATGTATTTGTTTGGCCGTTGAGTTCAAATATCATACCTCCTGGTTCAAATGAAGATTAGCAGAAGTCTAGTAAGGAAGAGTGCATAATTAATCATTCGTTCCTCCTCTTCCCTGCTTCTATTTGAGGACCAAAGACTAAAGATGTCCACTCTTTCATTTAAACCGACCAGATTTAGCCAGTCTCTGTGAGCCAATCGTATTGCTGCTGTCAGACTTTAGAACTGTTCTCCTCTTTGCCTTTGTCAGCTGTCATTTCAGTGCAAAATCTATGACCTTCCTCCACCCCATTCATCTCCAGTTCTCGTCACATCCAACGTCCACGGCTCCTTCCACATCAGAAGCCCCATTCCACATCACATCCATCAAGATCTTCAACCATTTGTCTGCATCCCTTCACCACCACCGGTGTCTAGACTCTATTGGATTTTCACGGTATCACTATTCCCTTATGATGTGATCTTCACATTTCTACTTTATTGTGCACCATACAAAATAAATATATTTGGTCACTCTTAGATTGAGTCTCTCTGATTTAAATGCACTGACACAGAAGATTATGCACGTCCATTTCTGTGTATCTAAATATTACCTGGATACCTTAATGAAAATATAATTATAACTCTCCAAAATAAACATATTATCTCATGCATTTGTGACTTTATTGAAACAGTGCTGTCCATTGCTGTGTCTTACACCTAAGATTGTAGCCAGTTATGCTGTAGTGTAGTGTAATGTGTGTGACTGAATTATGTGCTTGCTTAATATCTCTCAGACAAAATGCATCAGCAAAGTGGGCTGTGTGTGACTGTTTCCTGAAGGCATGCGTTGAAAGGTCATTCTTTGCAGACACATTGACCTAAGATCCTCCTTCTTCTCTTTATACTGTCTTCCACTACTCCACTGACCATCAGCACTTACATCCACAGCTCTCCTCTGAGTGCTCTTTTCCTCCCTGTACTGCCCTAGCACCACCCTGCATATTTAAAGAAATACTTCCCTTTAGTGAAACGCCATGGCTTTTTAGCAGATGGGTTCGTATGAGCCACTGTGTGTGTGTGTGTGTGTGTTTGTGTGTGTAATGACTCCACAGAGACACTGATTGGTTTTGTGCCAGTGTCTTTATACTATTGAAAAGTAATTATTGCTGTGCAGAGTGACACCATGTACAATTTCACTCCCTTTCTTCCTTACCATTCCTTTTTTCTCTTCACTCGAAGAGAGGAGAGCAAAGAGGGGGAGTCTTCCTTCCATGGGGAGGGACAGTTGCACTCGTGAACATCACTGCCCTAATGGTGATAAATAACCTTTCATTAACGTGGCCCACATGTACCACACACCCCTCTCCAGCCGCCATGGATTTTTCCTCTACTTCCTCTCTTCACCTCTCTTCTTTCATCCCTTTCTTTTATCATGTGTGTGCTTTTTTCATCCAGCTGCAGTGCTGTGTTTTTTCATCTAAGAGTTTTAAGTTTGGAGGACTCTGAGATTTGCTAATGGGGGTACAGGCCAAAAATGAGAGAAGCCATCTCTCTCTGTGGCTTCCAACGTGCAAAGGATGTGTTTGATTTCTCGATCATGCCGCTGGCTCATTTTACTGATCATCTGATTCCATCTTTGATTGCTTCTTGATAGTTTATCTTCTTATAGTTTGTCAAACAACTGGTAATGGTTGTGTTTGAAGCAATAGTTTGAGATGTTGGGCAACAGGTTTGTTTTCTTTCTTTTTGAGAGTGAGATGAGTTTAGGATGCTTGCCATATACAGTCCGTGAGCACGTTTTTGGTTTTAGTTGCTTTTTAGGGGCGTATTGAGCCTGACAACCTCAATGTGAAGACGCAGGAAGCTGCATACTGTCACATACCTAGCATGTCATAAATATCAATCTCCATTTCTCTCTTGTCATTTCCTGTTGTATCTGTACTCTGGATTTTATAATATAGGCATTACATATATATAAATGTCCCCTAAAATCCATGCTAGTCCTCACTATGAACAGGAACAAAGCTACACACTCATCATCGCGTTGTTGTTGTTTTTGTTTTAGTAAATCCATTGTACTAAATCTGCCTTATTGAATTCTCAAATGTAAAACTACTGTACACTGCATCTGATGTGATCTAAAAAGGACATTTTGTTTAAGAAAGTACTTACTTTAAACATTATGTTTTATTTCACAGCTTCTATCTGTCATAAAGAAAAAACACAATATATACCGTATATCATCAAGTTTTTTAACTCACATGTGGTTATTTTGTAAACTTTTGTCTTCACTTAAATATACTAGAAGCATGCAAATCAGTTATATCTGCACTCAGATGTGACTGTGACAAGAATGATTCCAGTCTGATGAAAAGCAAAAATATTTCATCGACTACATGTTTGAGGTGCAATAATGCAGCTGAGCAGCTACAGGAGCAGGATGCCATATCCCTCTGGTGGGAAGCCTGGTGTGTGTATGGTGTGGATTTACAACTGATTTCATCGATCGGTCAGATCAGCTGAGCTTGTAACAGAGCCTGCACCTTGATTAAAACCAAGTGTGAGGCCTAGTCTGAAACCTGGAGACCAGTGCTGGTTAGAAGTACTGTGTAAAATTTAATCAAACTGGTATATTAGTAAAGAAACTGATCAACCTTTGTTCTTATTCTGACATTTGTGAGCAATTCTTTTAGAGTTCTGGACTTATGTATAGGTCATGCTCCAAAAACCTTGGATCTTATACTTTCCATACAAAGAAGCATCACCACATTTCGTTAAAAGCAAAAGGCTTTTACATTGTGGAAAACAATCTACAGCAAAGTCAAATTTTCACACATTCAAAATGTTTGCATTTAATAGCATCAAGTCTAAAGCCATGTCCCATGATGCAGTGTAAAGAACAACCAAAGCATGAAGGGAGGAAACAGAAAAACATGGTAGACATGTCTTAACACACATGATGTGACATAACAAGTTTCTTCTTTCTAACCAAGTCGTTTTTGTGCCTAAACCTATGCAGGTATCTGATGTTCCTAAACGTCATGGTATCTGGATGCACGTGTTTTCCATATCAGTGAATAGCAAGGACTGACATTTTACCTGCATGTATATATATGACAGAACAAACACACAGAGCCTATTTTGGAATATATCCACCCAATATGCATGAATATAAATTATATCTGACTGTGTGTATTTGAGGGAAAAAAAGAGAGGGTGGAAATTAGACATTATTATCATTATAGGTATTTCATTATAAACCTGTATAAATGAGTATTAGAGAAATAACACTGTGCCTCAATCAGATGAAATCAGATGGAAACTCAGAGGAGTATTGATGTTTAGTTATTTGAAATAATTGACACAATTGCCATCCCTACAGCTGAAAAAGCAAGAAACTCTTTTATTTTATTGCACAGAGGCACCAGGTACACTGGCTGTGCTCAATATCAGTAATAGTATTACTGTGTGTAAAACAGTACACACACACAAACAAAGCACACTCAAATATACTTTGGTTCTCCAGCTTACAATTGTATTTTAACTCTTTTTGAACACAAGACAAGAATAGCACAAGAACAAATTTCTGCATTTCCATCTTTTTTTATAGTCATTCTGACAACCCATCCTTATGTCTACCTTTTGCTCTCCAGAAGTGTCTCTTACCTGTCAGCTATCTATCTGTCTTTCCCCTTGATATTCATCATCCATCTTCAGCTTTCTGACCTCCCTCAGAATGTTCTTCATCCCTGACACAGCCAATGTATGAGACACATCTCCTCTAAATCATACTTTAAACACTCTGTCTTTTTAGCCTCTGTAGCAGTGCAGCAGACAGAATGGAGGGGATGACATGTGGCCAAAGGTCATTGGCTAGGATATAAATCCAATAGGAAGCAGTAGATTACAGGGATGAGGTGCTACAATGTTTCCATGATACTGGAGTTTCAAAACGTCCTGATTACTTTTGAAAGAGAGGGAGAGTCTGTGTTTATCCCAAATGACATGCACCTTATCCCACTGATCCACCACAACCAGTTCCATGCTCAGAATACAGTTTTTAAGGTAGCGTGTGGCTTATCGCTGTCTCAGAGGACGAGCAAAATACCTGAGGTGGCTGCAGTTTTGTTTGACTTGAGCTGGTTGACTGTTGGTGGTTTCATACTGCGTTATACTCATCACGCTGCTGATTTTTGTATCTTAACTTCCTGTGCATAAGTTTAACATGTGAAGACTTGCACTGACTCTAAAGGCACCCTTTTAATCGCCTGCAGGATGTGAACACAGATACAGCGTAGAAGCGACTGAAAAAAAAAAGAACAAAACTAGTATCTCTGTAAAAGGGGAGGAATTCAGTGCAGTGGAATGATGAGAATGACCACTGTGTTGTTATAGTGATGAATGTAGTGGTGTGAAAATTTAGATTATGCAGAATGTACGCTATGCTGAATTTGTAAGGTAATCAGAAATTAACACCTGTTCCCATTGTTTTAACTCGGCCTCTATTCATGAACAACCTGCATTTGTTTCTGAAGGTCACAACTATTATTTGGGACTCTGCTATAATTTAAAAACTGCTCTTTTGTGACAGTTTACAGTCATCTTGTTTAAATTCACACTTAGTCTTGAGAGCAAGAATCACGGAGGAGAAGCTAAGCAATGGAAATGAGGGTTTTAGACAACAGAATAATTATATGCTATAGTTGATGTGCTGTGAGACCTGCACTGCTGAACAGGAGATCTTGGATTTTCTTTACACAGACAATGATGTTTCAAAGTCAAGACACATAACAGTGCTAAAAATGTGTGACTGCTGTCCTTCACAAAAGAAGAAAAAACATGTGCCAAACCCACAGGGGTTGACTGATACTAGATTTTTATTATTATTATTGCTTTTCAGTTTGCAAATCACATCATATTATACAGGGAATAACAGTGATATAAAACACAGCTCACATTTTCCAACCATAAGGATGTTTTTCAGATTGATACGAGCTCCCTGTTCCTCTGAGTTCACGCTGAAGAAAGTTACCAACAGTATTTCTTAAAAAGTATATAAAAGGTTTCTATATGTCATCAACAACATTTTTCTTCTAACAATACATGTTATTTGTTCAGCTATCATGCTTAACGCCATGCCTTTAATCCACATTCAGATTCTTGGTCCATTTACCTATTTACATTTTCTTTGTAATAAACACATTAAGAAATGAAATGCTTGGAGTCCAGAGGTCATTTCTGTGACACTGAATCTGATTTCTGTAAAAATGATCAATCATATTAATAATAAAAAGATTTCATTATCACACAGTCATAATACAGCATCCATCCCCCCTCGCATCATTACCCTTGATACAACTGACTTAATCAACAGCAGTTATGTATGTATATGTGCAAATCAGCCATCTACACTGTGTAAGTCACTCATGGTACTGCTGACTGTCTGCCTCTGAGCCTTCAGACAGTCCAGTCTTCCTAAGATTTTTTGTCTTCTATATGTTTCTTCTATAGTCTCACTTCAGATCCTGAGGATTCAAATATTTGAAAAAATATTCATTGGAATGTCATGCTTCATTTTTGTTTTTGGTTTTAATGAAATAAGTCCCTCAATGTTGACTTCTCCTAAAATTGTATTGGGTTGAACTCCATGTTGTTAAATATAGTTAAGATAAATACAGATGAAAAAAAAGACCTGGGAGAGAACTGTCAGTAGCTGACTGTTGACCCATGGAGGCCAAGTCTGGCCCGAAAGAGAGCTGCTGCCCTGTGGACTCACGACGCAGGGACAGTGTTAACCATGTTCTCAGCGTTAAACTGCTCACTGAGTTCATCTTTGTGGGCCATTCTGTGCTTATTCATACACAAAGCCTAAACAGATATAGCCTTTCAAATCAAAAGTCATTTGCTTTTCATTTCTGTATTTTCATTATAAAATAGTAAAGCAACGAAGCTACACAGATTCGCAGGTGATGATTAAACAACTCATTATATGACTTTAGACATTCCTTTGTGAAAAGTGCTTTAGTACAATGACAGTTGGAATAGAAATGCAGCAGCCAGGAGCACGGGTGGTTGTGGGTATACAGTGGTCCGTTAATATTGCAGTTTACATTCCCACAGATAGAACCGAAACGTGACCAGGAAGAATCAATATTCAAACCAAGTGTCAAACCAAACATTAGTCATATTCAGTACAATAGGGTTGTGTGTATTTCTTAAGTGAAATGGAAAGCTTGGTGTTCCAGAGTGGAAATCCACATCCAACCAAGCTGGGGGGCATTCAGAAGAAAAATACAACATCCTGAGCTGCAGTTGAGCTGCCCGGTAATAGCGCTGGATGCTTGGGTATTCACAGTTGGTAAGATTCAGAGTAGACTTGGCTTGAAAATTGTTAAGAGTAAAACATACATGTCCTTTTCCCTCACTCTGCACTGTGTTCCAGCTCACCTCAAAAGCCCCCACTCAGTGTCACTCCACTAAATCCTTTCTTTTTAGATTTTGTTTTCTTTATTGCTCTTCTTCTTATTACTTCTCTCTCAGCGAAACTATTGTTTTGTCGTCACTCGATTGTTCTGTTGTTGTGTATCAGCCTTTACATCCTCTGATCCTGTGCAGGAGCAGAGACTGAAGTTCCCTTGGACACTCTGTTCTGATTGATTGTTTTGACACTATTTTTTTTATCCCAGATATTCTGACTCATTCATCTACTGTCAGGCCATAGTGACAGTTTTAGTTATTTTAAACAAGTTGCATACTTCCTTTGAGGCATCCTCAGTCAGACTGAATATATAATAAAGATAAACATGCTCTGATGGTCTGTTCTGGAAAGATGATTCTGTGCCATTGTCTCACTGCTTCTTTCACACCTCATCAGAACCAAACTGGGCACACCAGCAGAGAGGTAAAATGTGTTCATTGATGAAAAGGAAGTTATTAACGTTATAATAAATGTCCTTGGATGTGTTGTGTGCAAGTCATTGTTTGGCACCTCCTCTATAAGCCTGTCCAATTACCAGAGCCTCCATTAACCACCTCCACAGAAATGTAACTGCATCTTATGTTGTTCCATGAGCTTCCATATTTCCCTCTTTGATAAGAGATTTAATGGTGTTGTCCAGTGTGCAGACTTAACACTGCCTTAAGCAGGTATGAAAACAGAATAACGAGTAATGAATAAGCACAATAATAATAAGCTAAGGCAAAAAGATGATTTTATTATTTAGATATAAAATCATGCTGTTCGATGTCAGCGGTTAGATTATTCCAGAGAAAAGGGGAACCATCCGACACCACAGCCAGCTGACTTCTTTTTAACTCTGGAGACACAGAGCCCTGTTCTGAGTGCATGGAGCATGGAGCAGGTCGCAGGGTTTAATGAGATCAGACAGATATGAAGTGATGAATGAATTTATAATTCTTTAAGTGATCAGAAGCACCCTTTAGTCAGATCTGACATGGACAGGGGGTTAATGAAGGGAAGCCAAAAGTGGTATAATATGGTCAAAATGTCTAGTTTTAGGTAAGATCATAGCTGCAGCATTCTGAACCATTTGAAGGTTTTTAGTTCCTGTATTCAGAAGATAATGAAATGTTACAGTAATACTCTCTGGGTAAAACTAAAGTGTGAATTAGGATCTCTGCAGACAAGATACATTTTTAACAAAACTGCATCAATGGAAGGTAATGTGTGTGATTTCTTTAATTTGCTGATCAAATGGGGGTTTATGATCAAACACTCAGATTCTTGGCTGTTAAACTTTGGGATATCACGCAGCTGGAAAGAATTACAGTTACCTGATGAAAATGGTGTCTTTTTCAAATAATAATTACCATCTCAGTTTTATCAGAACATAAGAACAGGAAATTACAAGGCATCCACGATTTCACAGCAGACAAACAAGCCTATAGATTTTTAATTTGAGCATCATCATCTGCCTTACCAGCAGGGGGGTAATGATACATGTATCTGAACCAAAAAGTCAAACAAATACAGCAAGTGCACGTGTAGAACTTAATGATGTGTGATCAGGACTAAAATATGGAGGGACAATTTTATCAGAGGGCCAGATGTTAAGTCAGTCAGTGCAGCACATGGATGTTTTAAACAGCAGGCTAATCATCATGGCGACCTCAGACAGACACATCTTTCAATACCGTGCTACATCATTTAAGTCTGCATAGGAATACTTAAGTTTTGCAGTCAACTCAAATGCAGGCTGACTAAGATAAGTGGATCATACCAAAGCTGTCTACTGACACTGTGCTATTGCAGTCAGGTATGTAACACATCAGACACTTTAACGTGAGTGAAACTAAGAAAAACAAGGACAATATTGAGAACTTAACGTGTGATTTTTGGGTCCCAGAAAATGTCTTAACCTTTGTCATTTCAGTAACTTTAACATTAGCTGGACACAATTTGCTTGACTGATCTGTCATGGTAGCCTGTGTAAACTCATATTTTATTAGGTTCAGGGTGAGATAAGCTACTAGCAAACACTGAAACATAGTGGACAGGGTTTCTATACACTATTATCAAAGAGCTGAGAAGACGACCACATCATCAAGATGTGCCTCACCATCTTCTACTCCACACAACACTCTCCACAGGAGGTGTTGAAAAGTGGCTGTGAGATTACAACTACTAAATGCCATGATTGTATACTGCAGGTAATTGTAACTAATGCAGAGATGCATTTGCACTTGTCAGTAACCCTTGAGCAAGTCCAACTTTGAGGCAAAGCAAGGAGCTTCAACACTATCGCATAATGAATGTTGCTTAGTAACACACTTAACTGTCCTGAAAGTAGACTAAAGATTTAATGTCTCATTGGACTTTCTGTCATGTCACTCTTCTTGGATCCAGTGAGTAGAGAGAGAGATGTCTTTTAAACACATGGAACAGGAACATCTTTTATCACTCAGTCACCTTCCCAGAAAGAAACACCTCAGCTGAAGTGGATGTGCCTGTTTCACTGCAGCATAAAGATTGGGAATGTTCATGTAGCACAGCTGGAAGCGTATCCCCTCATCGCAGTTTAAGGACCATATGTACAGAGCGTGTTCTCACGGGTTTGTTAAAAGCCCTCTACTGCCCCCTGGGTCTGTGGGGGATGGACACTAGAGACCATGACCTGGAATCATGGTGGGGGGAAAGCCCCTGCTTTCCCCCCACCATGCTGACTCAAAGCAGATATAACAACAACCGAATGATCGAGCAAAGAGGAGACAGTTTACATGAAAGACAAGTAAACAGAGAAGTCAACTGAAGACCACTCTCCTCTGATCTTACTGACTTTATCTTGAAAACTGTTCATATGTTGAACACAATAGGACAGAAGACATTTGTTCTGTTTCAGTGTTTGAGGTTCTCTGATCACTTGCTTTGTTGGGTCCTTCAGACTTGTGAAGATATTCATAAACAATGTGATATTCAAATTTCCAACTGCTTTCTTTATTAACAACATTACATATTAAAACTTGATTCTTGAACTTGTACTTTCAATACTTGAGTACATTTTAAAGACGACAGACTACTTTTAATATTTAAGTACGAGACATATTGAATACTTTAATACTCCTGCTTGAGTACCATGTTTAAAGAGGACTTTAAAGAGGACTTCTGACATGTACACAAATACTTTTACTCAAGTATGGGTCTCTACTTTGTACATCTCTGAGGATTGTTAGAGGTAGCCTCAGAACCAAGAATTTAATTTCCAGTGACTCTTTCACTGTAAGTGGTGTGCATATGACAATAGTTGAAAGTGAACATGTCAAACCAAAATAAAAAACAGCAGTGATGTGTTTCCTGGAATGACAGTGTCAGATGAGTTGCCATGAAAAAAATTGGTAAAGACATGAATGAAACAGTCGTTTTTATAGTGAAACATGTTCCTGGCTGTTTGCTAAGCAGGCATGAGAATTAGCTATCCTTTGATGAAATTTGAACAAATTATCAAACATTTAAAGATGGGAGTATTGCACATCTTTAATGTTTAGTGATTCATAAGAGGTAGATTAAATACAGGATGGCCTAACATCATTATCAAAACATAAGGTTATTGTCTCATACTTAAAAACGCTCCTCCAGAACCACAGATGACATAAACCTGTTTTCACATGATCAGTATGCCACATGACGAGTAAACTAATCTTGATGGGGACAGTTACTGGTGTGTCCTGTTTATTAATTCTACAAAAATATATATATAATTGATATCCATTTAGATTTCCAGTCTTTTACAGATTCTTACTTGATCAGCACTTATTCTCAGTTGAGCAGAATTTATTAGGTCTTCAGGCTTGCTCAACTAATAAATATATATTCACACATACTTAATCACATCACAGAGTTGCATTAAGTTAAGGTGTTCCCATAGACAAGCAGCCCCCTCCTGATTAATACTAGAATTAAAATGTAATCAATCAGCATGGGTCATATCCATCATGTGAGAGCAGGATGGTCCTTGTGGGTGATACCAACTTAATGAAAGAGCCAAAATCAGTCTGATATACAGCTACAATTGTGATCACATAAGATTCACAAGGAGCAGGATGCTACATAACATCCTGTATCCTACATTGCATTTAAATGTATAGCAATAGAAAAGCATGTCTCTTTTCTGATAATCAATCAATCATATTGGGTTTGAATTCAGGCCTTAAATGATCAAGATTTATTTGTTAAACACTGTTTCCTCCTAGCACAGAGGAGTCCCCCCCCCACCCCGACCAACACCACCATACATTTCTAGCGTATTGTAACACTCAGCAATTTTGAGGGACAATACTGTTCATCACACTGCTCATCAGTTTCTTTGAAGACCGTTTACTTTAAAAATGAGAGAGCTGCGACAGCAGCAAGAATACATTTGAATGCAATGAAATATCAACAGAAGTACAGGACTGCTTTACAACGACAAACACGTGTTTGATTACGTGATAACAAGCCACATGAGTGTGTGTGTGTGAATATTTGGGTGAGTGCGTGTTTGGTGGAAGGAGCGTGAATGAGTATGTGTGTGGATGTATGTGCATCAGAGGACATGCCGTCATCAGTGCTGAAAGCTGCCGACTGATTCATCGGGCTTTCTGTGTGTTTGCGGTAAATGTTAACTTCCTTCTGATTTAATCACTCATTGATTTTACATGTGATTATTATCCCTGCATACATCACATGTGTGCATGTTTACAGGATATATATTTACATTTATTTGATAATCACAGTAAATATATATTCATATCCGCTCCGTAGCCTGTATACATAACCCTTTATTGCATTTATTCATTTTATTACCTCTGTACACTTCCCTTCCACAATATTGTGTTTCTATTTCTATGCTATTTTACATTTTGCTTCATATTTGATCTATTCCCTACGCAGATTTTGCATTACTGTTTATCTTATGTCAGAAATTATCCTTTCTTTCCTATAATTTTCTTTGAATGCTACATTTTCTGGGCTTTATTGGCAAGAACTGCTTCTGTGTACCTGTTTTGCACATAACAAAACATATTCATCATTGTTTTCCCCACCAAATGAATGTCATTGTGTTAAGTAAGCAAACTGAATGTATCGTTAATAGATGCTTTATTATTAAAAGGAAGAAGACAAAGTGTCCTTGAATAAATAACTAAAAAGTTCCTTTTTGCCTCAGCCAACGTGTGTTTGACAGAAGCTGGCTGGCTCAGCAGCAGCAGGAGAAGAGGAGATGAAGGAAGCAAACTTTGCTGTAGCCCAGGAAGCATGTTGTTGTTTGGAAGAGTGAGGAGCACACAGCCATCGAAACGAGCCAAAGGGACATTTGCACATTTATAAACTCCTTAATGTGCTGTAGATGAGCAGATAATGCCTATCTAGTCATGGATAACTGCAAGGCAACAAGCTGTCAGATAAATGTAGTGGAATGAAAGGTATTATACTATTTGCCCCTGACACGATGAATGAGATTGTTGGTACTTTGAGCTACGTATCTTTCAGTGTAATTAAACATTTTCATCATGTTCACAGTCTCTTTTGACTGTAACCTTTCACCTACATGCGGATTCTACAGTGTTCAGATATGAGTCTTTTGTATGAATCCAGCAGATGCAGGACTTCAGTGTACTGTTTTCTCACAGTCACACTGCTATCATTTCTTTGTTTGGCAGCTTTCCTCTCCTCTCAACACCTTTATCTTCAGTTGAGTGCATAAGATCTCAAGAACAAGTTCGATCCATGCCTTTCTTCACCACTTATCCTTCCCAGTGTCACAGTGAAGACTACATTATATTAAGTCCATTCACTAATTATTGCCCTGATCCAGGACCAAGTACATCATGGACCCTGCTGTTTACTTGACCATCATTGGCCAAGAAAGCCAAGGGATGAATTAAGTCTTTAGGGACTAAAAATGTCTAACCAACCAACACTGTCTTTCACAGACCCAAGCTATTAGCGATCCACTGAATATATTGGGCCTCAGTAGATGGCACCTGGTCAGTAGAAACCCCACAAAGCTTCTATTCAATGTAATATAATATATATAATATAGAAGTAAATGGCCATAAAAGACCAAAAAAAAAAAAAAAAAGAAACAACATGATTTATGAGTGAGAGGCTACGCTGCTAATCAAGAGCTATATAAATGAGATATGAGATATGTACAGTAACCACTGTAACTAACTTTTTTTGTATTTTTTTATGTATATGCACATAAAATGCAGAAATGAAAAACTTTGATTCTGATACAGGACAGAAAACAATGTGACACTGATATCACTGTGTAGAATAACTTGAAATATTACTTTTCATATATGATATATGACAAGTTAATTTCCAAAAACAGATAAAAGCCATTCTTACAATGAATTAATCAATATCTCTTAATATTACAATAAGAAACACATTTTTTCTCACTTTAGTGCTTCTGTAGTCTTCACATAGAACAGGAGTCAGTCCCAAACAGGGCTGGAGTATAAATTTATGATGCTTTTGTGTAGCTTCTAATAGAATACCTTCAGAGACTGAACTTGACAGACATTATTGTAACTATTGTTACGCAAATAATATAACATAAAATGCAGTAATGGAACAGGAGTGTGCTCGCTTTCACTAACTTTGGTCTGCATGTGTGTATGTGGGAGATTACATGACTAAAGGCAATGCAAATGAACTGTGTGTCTTTGTGCCTGTGTGTTTGTGTGTGTCTGTGTGCATGTTTGGGGGTGTGTGCTTTCGTAGGCAGTCACTCCCATCCTCCTCATCAAGGCTCGGCTACTCACAGAGGTCTATTGCTGTGAAAGGATGGTTCAATAGCCGGAACAATAGCCAATGCTGCAGCGAGGCTAGATCAAAGTAACAAAAAGGGATATTTATTTCAAACACATTTCAAAGACTGAATAGATAAAAAAAAACAT
The DNA here is from genome assembly GCA_037176925.1 of Amniataba percoides. Classification (NCBI taxonomy): domain Eukaryota; kingdom Metazoa; phylum Chordata; class Actinopteri; order Centrarchiformes; family Terapontidae; genus Amniataba; species Amniataba percoides. The sequence continues at coordinate 24,192,128 of JBAJHX010000053.1, read as the reverse complement.
ATCAAGAAAAAAATCATCAAAGTGAGTCCTGATTGAAATCGCTGAAAAAGGAGGTTCAAAGGTCAGAGTGGCTATAGTTGTGATAAAGTCTACATTAGTATAATATGAATAGGAAAGAGCCCTCAACACCGTCTATATCACTCTGACTGTTAATCATTACAGCCTGTCATAAATGAGTATCATCACCCTGAATTAAAAGAACCATCAGCCTTTATTTGAGATAGTTTTCATGTACAGCATATAATTAAATATTTTATTTATGTTTACACATAAAATACCATTGTTTATTTACCTGTAGATTCTTTTAGGGGTTAATGGCGGATTATGGGGATGAGCTCCATAAACAAGCTACATGACCCATCATGCTAGCATTATTTTAATAACTGATGATGGAGGTTTGATTCTGTTAGTCATGCTAGTTTCAGTGTCACAGGGGGCAGCGTGCAGCTAACAGGGATAGTTTTGTGTATTAAGGACCGGCTGATTTAGGAAGGGCATGGTAGTTTTAGCCTCAGGTCCTTGATAAAGAGGTGCCCTGTGCATAAAACCTCAGGAAAGGTTCATTATTTCTCTTAAGATGATTTCTTTTCATTAAAAATATGAATTGTGCTTATTTTATTTGATTTGATTTTTGACAAATTGTAGTTGAAGCTGAGGTACATATGATATTTGTATTACATGTATTGAAAGTAATAATAAAGTGCTTAAGAATGTGTTTAAAGTGTTTAAGAATAGACTTAAACCTTCCTTATTGATATAGCTTAGAGTTAGAGTGGGTGCAGACTCGCCCTTAGTTATGCTGCTGTAGGCTTAGACTGCCAGGGAGCTCCCATGATGCACTGGACACCTCGCTGTCTCTGCTTCCTCTTTCTCTGCTTCCTCTACTCTTATTATGGTAATAGTGTAAACTGGAGTCAGCTTATAAACTGGTTAAAGTGGTGAAAGTAGTGAAATTGGTTAAAGTAGTTAAAGTGGTGAAATTGATTACACTGGTTAAAGTGGTTAAAGTGAATTCTCATGTGTCCTGTAAAATGCATGTTACTGCCGGAGACCCGGTCCCCCCTGTTCTCTTCAGTCTTGCAGGTTCTTCACTGATTCTGGTTGTGGTCCATCTGTCTGAGGTTCTCTGGCCTGGTGGGGACATGATCTGTGTCTGTGTTGTGGAGAGAAGGTCGAGTGGACCAGAGCTCCATATGAGGACATATACAGATGCACCTGGACTCATGATCATTTCCATTACCTGTGATACCTTCATACATGGACTAAACCCATGAACACAGCATAGCTAGTTTATCACGACCCATGTTTAACTCCATGTATGATGATGATGTTCTCTGTACATGTGGCATCTATTGCACGTCTGTCCGTCCCAGGGAGAGGGATCCCTCATCTGTGGCTCTTCCTCAGGTTTCTTATTTTTCCCATGAAGGGTTTTTTTTAAGTTTTTCCTGACCTGGTTTGGGGGTTGAAGGACAGAGGGTGCCACAACTGTATAGATTGTAAAGCTCTGATGTTTGTGATTTTGGGCTTTAAATAAATACATGTGAATCTTCTTTCAGCTCTCCTCTGAGATCTGGACCAATTAACAAGGCGCTCCACACTCTGGAATTGCAAATTTTCCAGATCATGGATTTGGAAATGGGTGTGGACCAATATGTTTCTGAAAGTATTGTTTCCCTCATAGTACGAAAGCACATGGAAACCTATCAGGTCAGCATATTTGGCCTGTAGATGTTGAAAATGGTTTTTCACATCCCATGTTAGACCATTGTTCAGAACATGTAACCACCAGGGGATCAGATAAAAATCTAGTTACCGATGCTAAGTAATGATTTGACAATCACTGTTCAGGGGAAGGATTAGGTGAACCTTTTAGGAAAAAAGATTTCAGAATAAAAACACAGGATTAGTAAAGACATGCCAGGTGCAAAAGCGTACATAGGACTGCAACTAACACATATTTATATTATTGATTCAACTGCTAATTATTTTCTAAATCAATTGTAACACTATTAACACTATCAATTGAAAATACAATTTTCACACTAATTTCACAATTCTCCAGAGAACACTGTGCTGTTGTGGTTTTCCCAAGTTGAGACAGAGAAAAGGAAAAAAAAAGCACATGGTAACGAACAAAACAGGAGCTGGAAAGCCCCGTTCTTTATAAGCAACTGACCTGTTGCATTTAGCATTTTCAGGTTGGTAAATATGCTTGCAATGTTATATATGTACATAATGATCAACAGTCATACATTAATATGATTATAAAGTACCAAATGAATATTTAATGTGTGATAATGACTTAGTTGGTCCAATGTTTGCAGTTTTCACCATCATGTGTTGAGTAATAACTGGGTAGCAAAGGGCAAAAAGCTTATTTTCCAGAGAGGTCTCTTGCTGTCGTTCAATGTTCATACATTTAATGTGTGTGCAGGGTTCCTAGATCTATGTTTATTTTCATTGTATAGTGCTATAAGGGGTAGATGGTCCACAAGTGAACATGCCTTTGGTTTAGTACTATAGTGAGTGTATTAAGGTAAAAAACTTTTAATTTCATATTAATGAATCAAATATTTCATGTTCTGTTGGGAATTGACTGTATGAGTTTTTTTTTTCTTTTAGCTTGTGCAAATAGAAGTGCTACCACTACAGTTGTTTACGCACATTTCATTGACCTCTCAGTGTTAAGGCTATTCAGTTAGCCCTGGAAACCAGTCATTTTGTTAGACTGATTGAAGCTGATGATATATGAGTAACCTCTTTTCAGTCTCTTTCAAAATAAGACTTTCTGTCCAAGGTTATAGATTTGCTTGTAATGATCAGTCTTTGCTCAGTTTAAATCTTACACAAATTAAATATTCCAAATTAATAACACTCACCAGTTCTAAGTGTAGTTGAGAATTAAAGATCCCTGAATACAATGTTGTGTCCTGGGTCAGTCAAATCTCACAAAATAAAATTTTCATTTAATACCTTTCAACATGATGCCCCAAAACATGTGACAAATACTTAGTATAGCTTCCCAAAATGCCAAGCTAACATTTCAGCTGATTGTTTTCCATTAAGACAGATCAAGTCAAAAAAGAATCGGACCCTATCGGACAAGGTGAAAACAGAGAAAGTTTGTCACTTTTCACATAGAAAGTATTAATTGAATGACTGATAGCTGCTGCTGTCGTTATTTAAAGCTGTACGGATTCATTTTTGGCTGAGTAACTCATATTTCAGATTTGGTTGTGCTTCCACCAACTCCTGAGAAAGATATCAGGCTATTTTGATTAGACGTTGTTCAGGTGTTATTGTAAGTTTAATTCGAACAAACTTTATAATAAATGTGATAAGTTAGTGAACCCTGATGTGTTCCTGATCTGTAATGTATTATGACAGTTCCATATCGGGCTGTTTGCCGCTGTTGGTAACAAGAAAAACCACAGCCTAAAAGAGGCCGAAGAAGCTGTGCTGATCAGCAGAGTTGGCTGATAATTCTCTTAGGATTTGTCTTTGTAAGCGACTCCTTTCATGATGTGTGAACAAATTTAATATTTGATTTCAAAGCCTCCTGTGTTTCAGGGTCCATTCAGTCCTTCCTGCATAAACAAGGTAGGAAGAGAGGCTGGCTAAACAATGGAGAGAACCTCTTGGAGCCTCTCTGCTTCCTATAATTTCCTACTACTCTATGTACAAAGCATTATGAAACAGTCTAACCGATCTTCCATGCTAATGTTATGGACATCCCCCCACTGTAATAATCAAATCTGTACAGTCCACTTCAATCATTTGAAAATAAACAATTTCATTTTCTGATACATAAATGCAAGCATCAAAGCACATACACGTATCAGTAATACCTATAGTTGCTGCTATATGCCATATATTTACCGCATGACATTAATACTGCAAATGCAATGGCTTTCATCAGTGAGCTCTACAAATTTTATCCTGAATTTCATTCACTCACATTTGAAGTTAGCAGCTGATAATTTCTTACTTGACTACAACAATTTTGCAACATTTTGGCAAGCAGCTCACAGATAAAAACAAATGGCTAAAACCTTAAACCAGCACAAAATGACAATACCAACATAAACCGCAGATAAACAGATGCATGAAGTGCTCAGTCCATAAGTAGCAATGATGGAAAATGTGGCCCATTCCAGCACTTTGTTGCTAAATGTAGTTGCATTACTGAATTTTTTTCATTATGTTTTGTTGCTTCAGCAGGCATCATAACTACAGCAATGGTCGACATGGCCCATAGGTACTGTACTTTGTGATATTTTAACAAACCAGATGGACAGAAATAGACAGATTCCTCAGAAATAAAGTTAGACCAACACAGCCATAACATAACCTCATATTATTGTTAATCTATACATCAAACTCCAGTGATACTGTGTTCATTAAGGGATTTACACATTCAAACGTGTTGACAAATCAATAGAACATACTCATGTGATAATGCAGTCAAACTTAAATCAACACACATCACAGATATGGGATTCAGGCTAACAGTGTGTAACCCACATGGTTACAAACCCATTTACGTGATCAGAGATACAGACCAGAGAGCATTCTTCACTGACTGAGCTAATGAACCTGGATTGAGTCTTGTTGTTATATTGGATGAGAGGAGCCACCTCACTGTGCGAGTCCATTGTGTGAACAGTGGTCACTATATATCAAGAGGCTAGGCCTTGTTGTCAGCTTGTTGATGTTAGCTTGTTGTGAAAATACTGTTTCTTGAAAGGCTTTCCTTAAACCAGTTGGAGTTGAGGCGATGTTAATGTTGATGTTGCTAATATTTTAACCAACCGTGGTACTATTTGTATTATTGTGTTATCTGTAATTTGACTTCAGAGAGATTGCTAGCCAAGTTAGCACGATGCTAACGCTAGCCGCTATGCTAGCTCAGGTGTGACGTGCACAATTCAATGTGGTTGCTGACTGAATGGTTAGCAAGTTAGCATGCAAGCAAGTATGCTAATTAAACGAGTATGTAAGAAATAGCAAGAAATACATGCTACAGTTAAAAAGATAAATATTGATTAGAAGAGCTGTTAGCAAAATTATAAATAGAATAAGACAGGTTGTCATATGAACATTGGGCACACAATACACAACTGAATTCAATCTTCTAACACAGAAGAAGGGACACTTTTATTTGAATTGAATTGTTTTTCTTTATTTTGAAAGACCTTTTTTTGTATTTTATTTTCTTACATTGGGAAATTACTGCTGTGTGGCAATAAATTGTCTGTGTTCAACTTCATGCTAACCTCGTGGGTTATTCATTCATAAGTAAGGAGTCCTACTCTCCAAACCCAGTGAATGTGGTATGCTTTCTTCCAGTAGGGCTGAAGGTGCTACAAGTGTATCTTCAACTGTTTGCACTTCTCTTGCTCCCTCTTTTTGCCTCTCTCCATGCATACTCCATGCTCTTCCTCCTCCGCTCCCTGATGGCAGTATCCTACATAGAAGCTGTGGTGTTCTGCTCATTTCCATTTTTTCTTTGCTGGAAGTGGTAAAGATGAGGGGTTGTTTAAGACCATGGTCACATGGGACACCATGGTGCCTTTTTTGGCTGCAGTGTTGATATATTAAATGGGATGCTAGTGCTCTGACTTTGACATATTTCAGCTACACAACAGCACAGTGACATTATTATTTTATGTTTAAGCATCCAGATGAAGGTAAATACAATATTCTCACTTATTTCTACTTTAAGTCTCCACAAACCCCTGATGCGACTTTAACAGATAAATACTCCACAGTCTTCACTTGCTAGTCTCTAACTGTGTCTGCCTCACATGGTGCTGAGGAGGTGGCGTAAAGTGCTTTTAATGCAGTGTTTCCTCTGTTTTCTCTGAGCTATGTGTTCTCTGAAAACAAATTATCTATGGGATTCTGTCACATTGTGGCTCTGCATGTTTCTCTTGAGGATTCCTCCACATGGGGGCCCATTGAGAGAAACTGTAAAAGTAATTATACAACTCAGGTGATGTTACCTGAGACAAATCACACAGAAACACTCAGCAGAACTGTTACCTAGCAAAAGAAAAAAATCTAGTTGATTGTTTACAGAAGTTGGTTGTTATAAATGTTTATAATATGTATAAAGATGTGTATAATGTGTAAAAATATGTATGAAGACGTGGGATGATTTTGTATGGAGTCACATGCTGAAGTTAACGGTCACTGCCACGGCCTTATGGGTAGAGGATGGGTGTGGCTGCTGAGTATGGGAGATGTTGAGCTGCATGATATAACATTCTTCACCCAGTTCATTGATGTGCACACGGTTATTGTGTTATTTGTTTCATATTTCTGTTTATTTGTTTACAGCATGAACAATGTTAATTTATTTTTTTTATTTGTTTTTTAATGACAGATTGATATGTTAGCTTAACTTAATGTTACCTAGTTAAGATAACACTTAATTAACTGATGACTACCTTAACCACAATACATTCAGGTTCGATTCAAGGAGCAAGAAGGTCAGCCAGCTCAAAGAAATTAATACGGGGAAAATATATATTTTTTTAAAATAAAGTGACATTGCATCCTTCAGTTCAATATATGGAAAAGAGAAAAAATGAAAATGTCCTTTCTCAGCAATGAGCTGCTAATATTTGTCCCTTCACAGCAGCAATGCTTTTAAATGTCTTTGTCCCTCAAAGTCCAAACCATCCAAATTCATCCACCATCCAAGTATTCAGTGTATGTTTGCTACCTGGGTTGAGTGTGTATGTGTGTATGTTGCACTCAGAGATCCTTGGCTTATATGTTTCAGGAGTGAAATCTTCACAATGAACATGAAGATAAAGAATACTGGATACTCCTTATCCCACCTTGTCTCAGGCAATAATCCTGAACAAATTCAGTGCTGTCTCCCAGATTCAGAAGAACAAAAGGAAAAAAAAAAAACAATTTGCCATAGCAGGGAATAATCGAGGCGCACACGGTATTACCAATTCAATTATCAATTATTGCACAGTATTTTATATATTTTTCTCCAACTGAAAGTGCAACTTTTGATACTGAACACATTTTAGAAATAACCAATCAGTTATTTCTTGTGACATCAAGCACCATACAGCAGTCAGCATCAATGTGTTTGTAACAGTATCAAATCAAATGTTACCAACCGTGGTACTATTTGCTAATGTTAATTTTTATCTATATAAGTTTTAATTATTCCAACACAAAATGTAATTCATTGTTTCCTTATGAAACTTATGAAACCCTGAAATAACGCAACCAAAATACTGTTACTCTTTTAAAAATAAAACAATTTCCAAAAGTCAGCTTATTCTTATAACCAATATTTTTACAATATCACCATTTAACTCCAATTGTCTTTTTTTAATAAAATAAAAGATCAGCCAATCCAGTTAGCAAGTTAGCATTGCATTATATTAGCGTTATTAAATACAAATACAGCAACCTAACCTAATGCTGTAATTTATGGGGTTACATTGACTTTTGTTTTTTTTATTTTTATAGTTTACACGGTGTCTACCAAAAAAAGAGAGAGAGAGAAAACGAAAGCCAATAAAAAAAGAAGACATTAGGATGTTTTGTGGCCTTTATTTCCTGAACCGGTGCAGCTAAAATTATTATTATTATTATTTAAAACAATATACCTTCTCCACTCCAGCAGGGAAAAATGTTGTTGTAGATGGACACAGCCTGACCTGCGAGGTTACAAATAACAGTCAGGGACCTGGCACTATGATGCCAACACCCCCTGCCACCGACATACCATCTCCAGCAGCTTGCTCTTGCCAGGGTATCTGGCACCGGGATGGCAGATGCCCAACATAGTGTCTTAGTAAGGAGTTTATGCCACCACCTGCCTCCACAGCTCCAACAGCTTCAGTGCTCCTTGGCTATGATCCTTGAAGGGATGAACACCATTCTTCACAAATATATTCCCTCTTTTGGTGTTATGATGATGGCTTTGGTGAACTTAAGTCCAAAGTTGCACAAAAATTTTCAGTTTGGTTCAAATCTATTATTCACATTATTTTAATCCACCATCAAATACCTCAGTGATCCCTTGTCATTGAATGGTTTCTATTCTTGTGGTTAAAGATCTTCTCCCAAACCTCTCCCATCATCAGTAAGCTGTTTTCTGACTTGTAAAACTGCTGGGCCTTAGGTCCTGTGGTACATCTGACTGTATTCTTGCTTGGTTATATTGCAATTGTTGCTGTATCCTGTCATCATCTACTACTATAACAGCCCAATGTCCCCGCAGGGATCAGTAGAGTTCAGCTTTATCATATAATGATGATGAATTCAGCAAGCAAATTGCACCAAATTGTTTATCTGAGTACCAATTTTATGGATTTTATAGGCAAAGTAATCAAATGTGACAGAAATGGATGAAGCGACACAGCTGAATCAGAGTATTCCACAGAATTACATCACACATTACAATTTGAAGTTATTTATATATTCGATTTAGAAACTGGCCTGGGAAAAACAGGGAACAGCAGTGGATTGAGACAGCGCGATGATGACAAGAAGGTGTGCGTGTCTATGATGTGGCATAATGTATCATGTATAAGTGCACACAAAGACAATTAGTGAGAAGGGTGTCACCAAATGTGTAATAGGACACCCTCATATCCTGTGTCCAACAAATTTTATTTGTGAGCTGCATATCTAACCTGGGGTAAACATGCAGGAGCAAATACAAAGAATGCACAGCACTTGAATCCAATTTGAAGGGCCAAACTCAGTGCACAGGAGGCAAAGCCACCCTGTACTGCATTGGGTCATCTTACCACATCATGGCCCACCTGATTCGAATTATCACAAACACACTCTGGTTCAGGGCTCAAGTTAACAGACAAGGTTGCAAATGGAAATGTTCAGGTTTTGGGACAGCTTCAAAGAGTCAAAATACTAATAATAGGTTATAGGTTTAGTAAGGCAATGAGCAGAGGTATGCTTGACATCTGTATTCTGAGAAAGTGCAATAGCAGTTCTGTAGTGGTCTATGTTGGTTTTAGACGGATCACCAACTACTACCAGCTACTAAAGACTATGCAATGACAACTCGGACTATATACGACAGGGGTGCCCAATCGCGACGTTGATCGCGATCTACTGGTCGAGTACAAAAGGAGTACTGGTAGATCAGACGGAACTCCCAATGAAGTTAGCAAAAAAGTAGATCGCACAGCATAAAAAAAAGTAGAGGATAATTGTGATGGGCTATCATCCATGACGTTTGTCTTTTGATTGACATACCGGACGGCCAATTGGGTGTCTCATCACTTGTTGGTGATTAGCCAATCTGATATCTGATCACTTTCAGGTTGCCACACTACACATGCTCATTTAAATGCCCTAACTTTGGCTGAACCACTTTAGCAAGCTACCGTGTTGCCTTACAATGCAAGTCATCAGAGTAAGGTAAGGAAAAATAATGTACAGAGTTTAATCGTGCAGTGTGGGTTAATGCAGTATGCAAGACATACCAATATGTGTTATAGATGAAATTCAGATTAAATTAAAAATACTTTAACCTAAAAAGCACAAAAAATTTAATAATAATTTAATAACAATAATATAAAATAAATATATATGTGTTTTGCGTTGTATTTGACTTGGTCATCTTGTCAGCAGCTCGCAAGCTGATATACGACCTGAAGGGGTTTTACTATGGATTTCATAGAGCACATCTCCCTTGACTACATCCACCATCTCCAAAATTTCCAAGGAAATGGAAATTCAAATTGGCTGTGCACAAAGTAGTAAAGTCAAAACCATCAATCAAGAAACCATCAATATCAAGTCTTCCATTGGAGTTAAGGGTTTCTTGTTTACTGAAGGCTTGTTAATATTGAAGCTCTCAGGTCAAAATAGTCATTGTTGCGTGTTACGCAGGGAACATGTTTATTTTGAGGCAGAGTGCTGTCTCCTCCTCCCTTCTCTCTGTCTACAGGGCTGCAGAGACCTGTGATTAGGAGCACAGGTGTTCCCACTTC
>JBAJHX010000053.1:24163317-24181959 GCA_037176925.1 Amniataba percoides | reverse complement strand
CAACCAATTGTCTCTCTCCTTTCCTTCAACCCACTTAACATCAATGGTTACTCCCTGACACCATCGGGACGTAACAGTCATCATGATGGATTTTCCTGTGAATACTGAGACTTTCCTGGTGCTGCTAGCTACTGTATGGTCTTGACACCTGCCCAGTAAAAACTCTTTATTATGATGGTTGTTCCTACTTTGAAAGAGTTGGGTGGTCCAGTGGTCCAATACCTCATTCAACACGATCACTAGGAGCTGGTATTTCAAAATGATCTCACAGTATTATAATGGTTAGATTTTATCTCTGATCCTGAAGATTTGGATCCAGGTTTGGTAATCCAATTCTACCTTTAATATGAGCTAAACACTGGCAATGATCGGTAATTGTGGCTGTGTTTTCACTTCAGTTTAAGGTTTCATAGTCCACAGTGAACTGTCTTTTTTGAACGATTTCTTTGTTTGTTCAGCCATAGTAGGGGTTTTTTCACCGTTCACAGCCAAAATACACACAAAGGTAAGTTTAAGAACTTACTTGAGATTTTTCTTGTGTATTGGGTTTGTGCAATGATGCCCTGCCAATATACAAACTGCAACATCACTGCAGTATTTTACAACTTCTGATAGTAGAGTAATTAATTGATTCTGATGATTGATAATGTATCTTTTTTAACGGTATGCTACAAATTTAAGGTGTTTTGTCCACCAGTTAGAACCATTTATAAAAAGCTTTAGATGAAGGGCTCAAAAATCTTAAAAGTCAGCTGAAGATCTCACCTGATGTGTTGGCCCTCTATGTCTCCATTTTTGGATAATGAGGTTTTTTTTTTCTGGCCCCACAAATAAACCCACTTCTCTGTTCATTTTCTCATCTTCTAAAGTTCATCTGCCAATACCCACCCATGCAATCAAGCTAGGAGCCAGGCTGGTATAGTTGCGTGCGCACACACACACACAGGCAATTTAAAACTGTTTTCATTGACGGACACTTTCAAAATGTGTTGGCGCTTCCTGTGCTAATAAAATGTGGCGGGCAGGATGGGGGGGACACAGCTGAAGGAAAGACTTTTTTGTTCTCTTTTCTGCTGTTTCCCCAAAGATAGAGGGAGAAGGCAGGACGAGGGAGAAAGACACAGACAGAAACAGCAGAAAAGCTTCAGCACATAATGTGTTATTAATTGTCAGGAAAAAGACAAAAGCACAGGCAGCAGGAAGGATGAATGACTGCGCTCTCAGCAGCTCCCTTTTAATTTAAAAATATTTCAAATATAATTTACTTATGTTAAAATTCTCAGTGAGAGCAGTGCAGTTCAAAAAGAAATGTTTAAATGTAATTTCTCCTGATGGTCATAGCTACACAGGCTGCTACACTCATCCAGCACTGCCATGCAGAGGAAACTGAAGCAGGTCTGCATCATCACCCATCCACCTCACTCAGCAGGTTGGTGTCTGCAGACAGGAACACAATATGTCCTCCCATATTGTGTGACTTAGCCAAGTTTTGGCTAACAAAGGATGACACAGTTCCTGATACCATGCTGGAAACATGCATGCACAGAGGCCGTCCAGTTTATTGTCGATGCCTGAACACTGGCTCGCAGGATGCTAATAGAATATCCGTGTGGCTGGCACTGCAGCTGCAACATAATCCCTTCTTGTTCCCGTCCATGCTGAGGCCAATGCACAGATAAAAAGCAGAATCAGGCTTGCTGGTCTTTGTGATCAGGGTTGTAGCAAGTGTTTTTCCCTTCCACTTTTTCCTAGATGTCCCACAAAGCTGTGAGTTGACCGTTTTCCCATCTTGATGAACATCTTGCAGTTATTTTCTAATGCTGTCCAGCAGCACTTGGAAAAAAAAAATAATAATAAATAAAAAATAAAAAATCAACCCCCTCCCTCTAAATGTTCTAGCACTAGTTATTGAAATAAGTAGTTTTATGATTGACATTCATCAAAAACAGATAAAAATTACAATTACAGTTAATCTGAAAACTCAAGAAAAAATTAGCTAGAGTCAGTTTTAAACTGAGGACGTGCGTGTTTTGGTGATTCCCTGTAAAATGGCTGTACATGGGATGTTGTTTTGGTCATGTGCTGCTTTGCTTTAATCAGAAACTGAATGTCATATTTGCTTTTACCGTGATCATCTAAGCACAAGGATTCAGATCACGTCATGTTGAATCTTTGGGTTGTCAGGAGGGTTTGCCTGAAAACTCCTTGTGTATTTATAGTGCAACATCTAATTAGTAGTATGTGTGAAGATTCCAATTAAATGGTGATCTCAATCTTTAAAACAATGTATTTAAAGTTGTCTTAGCTTCTGGCCACTGAGACGTTACTCTAAATGTATATTAAGTTTTGCATCTTGTAATTGCCGTGGTATTTACTCAGTCTTGGTCTGGCCTAATGAGAGTCCAGCCTCAGTAGAGAGAGGGTGCTCTCACAAGCCAAGCATGTAGGAGTCCTTTTAAAGAGGCTACAATGGATGTCAATTAATTGTTAAGCTGCAAACACTGTCTCTTTCTGCTTCAACCCAGCCTCACCTCCCTGTCCGTCCCCCATCTCGCCGCTCTTCATCCTCCCTTGTCTCATTAGGCTGAGGAGAGGCATCAGGAGTTGCCTGGGTTGAGAGTAGGCGGCAGTGCTCAAGGCGAAAATGAGAAAACAGTTAACATTCCTCTCCAAAACTGTGATTAAGAGGAGAGCGCATCACTCATCACATCTCCCATTGACGGCAGCTCTTTCACCTTCCCATTATTTCATCAACTCTGTCATGAGGAGAGGGAAAGGAAATAGAGACATCTTTTCCAAGCCGCCGAGCAAATATTGACTCCTATCCACACTGCCAAACAAACGGGCTTAATTAGATGTGAGCAGATCTAATTAAATGTTTTGTGTTAATGCGTTCCTCTGCTACTGTTCAAAAAGTTATCTGACATGAATTGAATGTGCTGAGGTTTTGACAATGCTGTCATCCTGATGGGAAAACAGAAGAGGTATTAAAAGAGAAAATTACTCGATTTCACGGAGGATCCTGGCTCCTGCTGTATTTAAATATATTTTCATAATTTTCTTTCATTACGCTTTGCTTCTTCCTCTCTCTCTGAATAGTGGTAATGTTTGTGTTTTCATGGTCATGGGCATGCATTCTTTCCTTACAGCTCTCTAAAAAGTGTTTCAAACTCAATAAGCACTTCAATACATCAATGTGGTGGGAGGAAATGTTCCCTTACAAATTTTATGGAAATTTCATTTTGTCTGCATAGCGTCTGGAGAAAATTAGATGTGCATATGCTTAAAAGTCAGCTGCCATAATTTGGTAAGTGCCTCGGCATGTATCACTGTGGTCTATGTAGATTACAAGGACAGATATAGCCACAATGACAGATTACGGGCAAACACAAGAAATACCAGAGACCAAGAGGTAGAAAAACTGCCCCTGCAGCAAAACTGGAGCATCTGTTCCATTTGTAAATGTGATGCCACATATAGAAGTATCACAGGTTTCATGAGAGATGTCTTGACTGGAAGACTGTGTAGTTACAGGACTTTGTGAGAGTTGTATGGTAAAAGGTCAGAACCAAATGTCTTCCCTTTTTTATTGCATACACTGTGTTGCACTCAAACTATGCATGCTTCTTATTCTCTGAAAAGGAAAAAAAAGTGAGCTAATAACAACTCTTACTGACTGTAAAATGGTTGTCTCATATTAATTTGGTGTCTCTTCAGTTCCTCTCCCTGGCTGACAACCAGGACAAGCTGCTTCCTGCAGTCCATCACAAGCCCATTGGTTTTGCTGATAGTAAGCATCAGGTGATAGTCGTTACACCATTTGACTAAGTTCTCTATCAGTCCTCTGTAAAAAAGACATAAGTGAAGACAGCATGTTCCTCACTGGTAATTATTGATTAGAATAATACATATCAATATAGTGATAACATTTAGTCAAAAAAACACACTGAATGCCTTTTTTGTTAAATTCCTTCAAGTCGTTTTCATTTTTGTGTTGCATAACGGCACTGATGGACTGCCTGTGAGGTGCACTGGGACATTTCTGGGTGACCTGATGGTCATTTTATCCTGCACTGAACAGTCATCTTGATCACTGTTAATGAAAAAACAGGAATGAGCTGATATCTTCTCAGAATCCGTCAGGTGACACAGGTGCACTCCGGCTAGAGGTCCCATTCACAAGCTACACTTCTTACTTCAATGTGTTTGCTTAGGTTGAATGATGAAATACATAATGACTGTCTACATGCTTCTCTGCCAGTAACAAGTCTACAGTGAAATGGTCTGTCAGAAGAAAAAGAAAAGAGGGAGTGGAGTAGAGAGGGAGTGTATGAGAAAAGACACATGCAGCTGAATCCTGCTAAATAAGTGACATGTTTGTCAGTGAGGGACCAGGTCAAACACACTAACTAGAACACATATAGACACACTCTGGACAGAGCAACCATATACAGTGACTGTTAAATGGCTGGCTGACACAGATGAAAGATGAAAATGAAAAACATTTTACCTTAATATTTGTATGGTGGCAGATTTTTTGATTACTTTGGTATTGGTCTACTTACTTATGTAGAGAAAATGCTATTTAACTGCACAAACAGTCATTTGATACAGATACAGATAGATACAGATGAATGATCATTTTCTGTGATCTAACAAATAACACGAGAAGTGTTATACTCATTCCACCAACCAGTGTTTTCTGAAGCAAATAGCTTTTCAGTAGCTTAGCTATTTTATTGATCAAGTAGTGTTACATTAACACAAGCTACATTTTCCAGAACAGCTCTAAAGGCTCTAGCATAGTCAAGCTGTCTACTGCAGTCTGAAATAAAACAAGTGAAGATCAGCATGTGACTCCACATATATACATGGGTATGTACGTGCAGCCAGCAGAAGCACCTCTACACGATGGTGACATGTGGTCAATCCTTGGATTGATGCTTACAGTGTCTCTGCTCCAGATAAATACAGACATGTGAGCTTGAGCTTACTTGATGTAAAGACAGCAGACAGAGAGTGAGGGAGTAGTGAAAGTGATCCCCAGGGGGTCACTGTGGTCCGAGAAATACCTAAAAGTACTCAGGTCTCAGGCCGTACCTCGATGTAAAACTTCTGTTTTACAAACAAAAATCTTGCATTCAAAATTTGACTGACGTAAAGGTACACAAATACTGGCAGATCTGATGGATGTTTTTTCTCTGAATTGTCAGTACGACATCAGTTATTTCTACATTATTAATTTGAATCGGAAAAGTTCAAGTCAATAAAGTTAAATAAATTAAAAAAGATACAAAACTGATATCAACAAATAGACATAGTCTGGGTTGGGGTCAAAATCACTGTCTGCCACTGCACGAAGGGACCACAGCATCATTTGTTTGTTATATCTCGTTCCCTGTCTCCTCTTTGCTTTTTTTCTTATGCAAATTTCCTGCTGTATTTTGTATGCCTACCCCCCCTCAAGTCTGACACTTGACTTCCTGTCCTTGTGTATTTTCCACCTCTTTGATTTCCTGCTCTGCCCCGATTAGTTTCACATGTTCTCTGTTGGTCTCCTCACCTGTCTGCACTTCTCCATCACCTACACTTTATTTATATACTTGCTTTGTTCTTTGTCAGTTTGTCTGTTTTGCCATGCATCAGTGTGTTCCTGTGCTCCTGTTTTAGCCCGTGCATGTCTGTCATCGTACCTGTCCGTCTACCTGCCTGCACCTCCCAGCAAACCAGCTGCATCTACATCAGCTCTGCCTCTTTGCTGTCTTTCATTTGAGTCCACTCTGCTCCACACAACACAATGTTCTTTAACAACTTACTGTTATGTAATGATAAATAAATGGACTCTTGAACACCACTTGTTCATTCAGCAAAAGCACAATATGAATGTTGGACATCAATAGAGCCTCATAACTCACAGCAAAGGCCGACTGACCTTCAACTTGTGGAGAGGACCTTTATAAATAGAAAACTAGTAGTGTATACCCACTTACCAAGTTCAGTAACAAATTAGAGAATCCAAGGGAGCAATAAATTATCTATTAATTTCACTTAAAAATGAGTGAAAAAGAATGAATGAAACATTACTGCTTTGAGTAACGATACCAACAGTGCTAATCAACCTGCCAGCCAAGTGTATCAGTAATGACTAAGTGATATGTAAAACCTATCCAGGAACTGACGTGAGTCATGAATATGTCATATTCTGTCTCTCTCAATGTTAAGCGTTGTGTGTGTACATACTGTATGTATGTTGGTGAGTCTTTGACTCTGAGAGCTGTGACTGATGGGATGATTATGGAGCAGGTGATCAGTATGGAATGGCTGTCAACAGATGGTGAGGGAACACACACACACACAAATAAATGTGAGAGCTCTACAGCTCTCATTTGGTTCCATATTCATTATATCCAACCACAGTTTTTATTGTTTGTTTCACAGTCTCAGGGTGCTTTAAAAACAAAATGGAAATAGAATTTTAACCCTTATCGTGATGTGTGTCTCCAGTCTTTGGTCAAAACAAACATTGTAGCATTTCTTTTAAACTGTTTTCAGTTGTTCTGGGGGGAAAAAAATATAGTTACGGGAGGAACATTGTTTTATTCACCAATTAATGTCCAACTTCAGTGTTCCAAACTGTTCCATTAAAATGATTCTGGGACTAATAGTTCTGGATACCTTGGGTTGAAACGCAGCTAATATGACATGACCCAGAAATTAAATCATGGACAAAAAAATGTGTTAAATTCCCTTTTTTTTCACGTCCATCCACATTTATCACTGCACATCATTTTACATTAACATAAGATGACTTTTCTCTTGGGTTGCTTGGTTCACCCATACGGTTGCACTTTAAAGAAAGAATTTGTGTCTCAAAGTTGGAGTGAGAAATGAAAATGAGAAAGAAGAGTCATAGATAGGAGTAGCTGTGAATGTGCAAACATGTTGTTTTGACAGTTGACATTCAGTGTTCTGCGCCTCTGATAAACAGTCATGCCAATAAAGAGGCAGGGTTGAAATGGGAGAATGACGAGGCGTGCAGAGCTGCGTCTCCTGCATTCTGACCAAGGGCCCTGCTCCTCTTTCACTTTTCATGTTGCTGCAATCCATCAGACCCTCCATCTGTTCACTGTCACCCTGCCATCCATCCGTCAGGACCCCCGCCTGACACACACACACACACACATACGCACACACTCCTTTCCAGTGCAGACAACCGCTGGCACTGCAACCAGTACACCATTTCCTCTTTCTCTGGATGCTGACAAACACCAGTGTGTTTGTCAGTACAGAGAGTCAATAAAGTTTTTTTTTTTTTTGTAATATCTGTTTCATAATATCTGCAGTGATTAATAAACATCTGTGAGTTGTTGGCAGGATGAATGATCGGTCTTCTTAGCTTTTTCCATTTTGCTTTAGATTTTGTACAGATATATAAGATAAAATCAACATAAACCGTTTTTGTAAGGTGTCGCCACAACAACAGCTTCAGTGCTCCTTGGCACTGATTCTACAAATCTCTAGAAATCCACTGGAGGCATGACAGCATTTTTCCAAAGGATATCAATCATTCAAGGCCTATACCATTCTTCTGGTGTGCACCACACATGAAGGATGTAACGTCACTCTCCATATTTCTAAGAGTCTGAAAAAAGTTAACTGGAATTACTTGAGTTTCTTGAAGATGTTTCACCTATTCAAGCAGCTTCTTCAGGTCTAACTGATGGGGAGGGAGTCCAGGCATTTTACCTCTAGACATATCATATGTGAGTTCTTTTCCCACCTGGCCATCATGGGAGTTGTTCAGGTCACATAACACAAGGTGTGAATGAATGAGGAGGGGAACTCAGGACTGCATTAACTGGTGTTGTATGCCACCTCCTCTATGGTCATTCCAGTGTGAAATTGGTGGTTTCTTTCACTCCTCTTTCTGTCCTCTCTGGCCAAAACATGTACATTACTGTCCTCAAAAGTTTCCCTTGTCCTTCATATCTGGATGGACTGTTGAATCCTGACCTGAGGAGTTGGCTCTGCTTGTTGTGCCATATAATGATGGTGTGGTGCTTTTTGGATGACAGGTGAGATCTCTTCAATCTTCAATCATTCTCAGTCACCTAATGAAGAGTTGCTCCTCTTTTTCTTTTTTTCTTTGCTCATGCACTAATGCATGAGGATCACAGTCATTAAATGTGTGCAGCCGACCACAATTTCTGACCCTCTTTACTGAAGTCTTTCCCACAGATCTACATGCAGGTGTTGCTTTAGTAACCGAACCTTTTGAAACACAGGCTTTGGAGGGAGGTGTGAAAGGAGAGGCTGGTGGATACTTTCAAAATCAACCTTAATCTTGCTTAATCCAGAGTTACTAACCCTGGTTTTAACTTTTGTCAAAGATTTTATACCTGGAATTAGTTTGATGTTAGCTGGTACTGTGTTGCAGAGTTTGAGAAAAGAATGGTGATCAATCAATTGAATACCTAGAATGTGCTATTTTTAGAGTTTACAGTTACGATGCTCTTAGTTAGTCTATTACTGTCCTGCCTGCAGATATATCTGGAGATGGCTCTTGGGCTAGACTGTGAATACATTTGAAAACTAGATTCAGAAAATAAAAATGACTAAAGCTTTCAAATCTAAGTAGATTTTCTTTTTTGTATGTCACAGTGATGCCAACTAAAAGGCTTTTTGTCTATTGTTTCAGTGTCTACTACTGTCTGTGTTTTCTGTGTATGCAGTCAGCGACCTCCCACTTCTTTTTTAAAATCACAAACGTCATATTGGATCGTCAGAGTTCATTCTGATGTTTCTGTACAGCTGCTGCCACTCAGGACTGCATCCAAACAGCAACATGGTGGAGTAACATCTCAACCTCTCCAGGCTCTGTGTGACGGTGGGGTAACAAGGCAAGGAACATTTTGATTTTCTCTGGGGTGTATGCAAAAAACATTTATCAGTGTAGTTATGCATTAATCAAGGGCTGCCAATTATAAGAGTCCATCTGATGTGTCCAGGGACATCACTGGATGGAGGGCTTTATATGGGATTTGCCCCTGCTTGTTAGGGGACCTTTAATGAGTAGAGGTGGAGACGGTGCCTTAGAAGAAAATAACAAAATGTAAAGAACACATATAACACACATATAAATTCAGATTGATTAGTTTAAGTTTACTTGTCTTTTTTTTTTTTAACCCGCAGGAGTCCTGGGTATAATTGACCATTTTTGACTACTTTTGATTTTACCATTATATTTTAAATTAAAAACAGTTTACTGTGCCTTGTTTGGTGTCATTTTTTTCAGCACAACCTCATGTGTGTGATTTTATAGGTATACTGTTTTAACACACTGAACCTAAAATCCCACAAAAAACATAAAATAGTAAAAAAGTTAGATTTTTTTATTTATACAAA
This sequence comes from Amniataba percoides, assembly GCA_037176925.1. NCBI lineage: Eukaryota > Metazoa > Chordata > Actinopteri > Centrarchiformes > Terapontidae > Amniataba > Amniataba percoides. The sequence continues at coordinate 24,172,554 of JBAJHX010000053.1, read as the reverse complement.
TTTAGCAAACAACAAAGTTATTTACAACAAAATAAAATTCAGGCAACACCTGAGGCATTTTTGTACAAATTTTTACAAGGTGGTTATGAACTATTACAGTATATACAGTATGTAAAGCAACATGGGTTGTGTTTGTCAGAGAAGATATATATATGCTAAAAACTGTGTAATAAAAACTTATTATTATATAAAAAAATATATTCTATATATAAATGGAATATTCATGAATTAAATAGTTGTAATCTAACCTTATAAATCTAAATATTGCAACCTGAATGCGTTCGGTACTGTACAGGAGACACGGCACGGAGGAGATTGACTAACAGTGATCTACCGTCCCTTAGCCAATCAGGACGGAGAACACAATGCATGGGTTCTCCCTTAGCCAATCAGGATGCAGAACACAATGCGCATTCATACATCGTAAAAAAAAAAAAACCAAAAAGAGTATGCAAAATTGCACAAAAAAATCTGCGAAACAGCGAGGCTTACAGAGCAGTAGTCATTTTGCTTTGGAACTACAGACCTTGTAGGTTATCTGGAAGAGGAGTGGACATGACGGTCCATCTGGCAAATGGCCTCACACATGATGTTGGCTCTCCTGCTTTTGTAGATTGTGTTCTGGATTGCCTGCCACATGTATTTGGTACTGACGTCTCTCTCCGGTTTCTCCTTATGTCTCCACTTTGTGTCCTTGATGTTAGCTTCCGGTGTTCCTCTAGCAGAGGAAAAGACTGTGTGATGTGCATATTTGATCCAGCCATGGTGGTTACCACATAGCAGGGGTTGGTAACTGTGACACATCAGGAAGCCACCTCCAGCTCCTAGTTCACTCACTCAGACTGACTATTGTTTGAGGTGGAAACCAGAGGAGAAGCTGAAAGTGGCACCAAGTCTTGAGAAGAAGACTTCCCCACTTAGACATCTGTCGTTTCACAGGCCAAAGCAAGAGACAGCAACAAAACAACAAATAGGACAATCTTGGAAAAATGGTTGGTAAGAGTGTGTTGCTCTCTAAGAATGTAAGACAAGTGACTAAATCCAAGAATGTGTGTGACCAAGGATGACTGGGAGCAGGCAGAGGATGAAGCAGCCACACAGGAGAGAGGTGGCAGGCTTTGCTTTGAGCAGAGATTGTACAGGCAAGAGCACAAGCTGGAGTATGAGCCTCCACAATGGGTCACCAGAAATTTTACTTCAAGAGGGAGAAGGTCCAGGGTTAGGGTGGTAGGAGAACTGGGAGGCACAGGCCCTGTGGAGAACCTGAGTGTGAATCACATCAGAGATAAAGATATGTTGAGGTGTTCCACCAGGGCACTTAATGGTAAGAAAATCTTTGTGAAATACCGCAGTAGTTCCTATTAAAAGGTTGGCAGAAGTTTGGAGAGCCAAGGAATTGTTTGCTGTGAAGGTTTTCTTGAAGTGGGTTTGGGCCACTCCAGCATGCACTGAGTGATCAAATGCTTCATTTAACTCCTCCATAAAGAGCACAAAAGTAATATGATTAGCACTACAGCTACCTAGTACCACCTCACCCCAGTCCAAAGCTCTTTCGTTCAAGAACAGGTGCTTGGCTAGTAGTAGTAAAGCAAAGAACACTAGAGGAATTAGCCTTTGCATTTCCCCAGGTCCCTGCTTTAAGGCTCAGACAGTGGAACAGGTGACGCCCAGAGATGAAAAAGCTAATCTGGGTTACCTGACTGCCCACTGCTGGGCCTCTGTTGAGGTCCGGAGAAGATGAAGATGTTTCCCCAGCAAGTCACCATGGCTGGAGAGAGCTTTCTGAACTGAGTCTGTATCAATGCGATGAGTTTTGCAGATAGATGACTTTGTCAAGGTTCAAGAATGCAGAACACAAACGTAGGCTTAAAGATTAAAAAGGAAAGTGCAGACTGGAATGAATGAATGATGAGAAAGCTGACTGAAAGCAACTGCAAGGGTATTGGATGTTCCAGTGGCTTGAACAGATGCACAGAGCAGGCAGCCTGGCAGCCGATGAGCAGAGAGAGCAGGCTTGGCTGGTTCAGGAGGTTCAGGAGCAAAGAAAATAACTCATTAGCATAAAAGCGAACACGAAGAGTGAGCTAAGAGCTAAGTAGGACTGATAGGGTAATACCACTGCAGCTGATAAACTGCAGTGTTGAGAAAGTAAGGAGATACAGGTGTGCCAGTCTCACAATTTCAGGAGCAGAGTGAATGAGACACGCCCAAACAGACAAGTCAGAGAAACACATGGGGAGACGGCAGCAGACAAGCACAACGAGGACAAACATACAAAAAGGATATTTTTTTACAGAACAAAGTTAATATCAATTAACAACTATTTATATAAATTAGAATACTCTCACTATGATGTACAATAATGGGGGTTGCATGGTACATGTTAAAATGAAGATTTGAAGATGTGAAGTCCAAGCATCTTGTACTCACTCATTTAAAGTGCCTGCTCTCTGCACGTGAATACGTATGACTATATAGCTGTGCACCGCACCTTACCATGAAGTTGTCGTCAGGTATAGTATAGTATAGTATAGGTAAAGGTTACTGTATAGCTCTGATTTTAGGGGGATACAAGGTCTTTTTCATGTGGAATTTCTCCACATTAAGAGAATGCTATTCTTCATACAGTCAGTAAGCTAATTTCCTTTAAGTGAAGAAGTAGGTCCTTATATATAATATATATGTTGCTCTGCAGTGATGAAATTGAATTCTCAACTTTGCTGCTTGATGCAGGAAGGAATGAAAGTATTTAAGGGCCTGAAGGCAACTAAATAAAGACTCACTGTAATCTTGATAAAAAAAATTCTAAATATAAAAAAATATTTGAGTAATTAAACAGTCATGCTCAGATACTCACACATGTTTAATGAGAAAATACACATTAATATGTGACCAAGACCCAAACTCATTTGCATATATTTATATTCCAGACTGACACAATTATATCAATAATTAATCATTAACACCATTAATCCTGCATCTCTCTCCCTCTCGCTCTCCTCGTGTGGAGACATATGGTTGGTGTTTTCCTGTGTTGTTATTGTTGTTTTGCAGTTGTCTTTCAGGATTTCTCCATCCATCATACACAGAATTGCTTGTCATCTCTGAAATAGCTTCTTCTGCATCCTTTCAGTCAGTGTAGACCACAGAAGGCGTTTAGAAATTTCTCATTAAACATTCATTTAAGATATTCAGATTATTAATATTATATTTGTGGCATCTGAAGCAAATCATTGGTAAAAAAAAACAAAAAACAAAAGAAAACAGCAATAATATGACGTGCTAACATCCAGGCTCTCATTTTAAACAGAGTCTAAATTAAATGTAACTCTAACTGTTAAAGGCCCAGATAGAAATAAACAGTGGAAATAGAACTGGAGAGTTTTTATGAATTACTCATATAGAGATATGATCTGATATGATCTATGCAAATATACAATATGTTACAGTATCACTTTTTTTCACAATTCTGATAGCTGAACAGCAATGTGTTTATTCCTCCTCACTAATTACTGTAGTACACATGAGTTACAGTGCAGGTTTTTATTCTTTTTTGTTGTACTTCTATGGGTAGTTTCATCTCTGTGCATTCTCCTAATTTAAGTTTTTTTTATGTCCATGAATTTTACATGACAGCAAGCTTAAAATGTCCTGTGAGTCTGAAAAGAGCCTATTCTTTGAAGAAAATGTGATATAGCTATAAAATTCATCTAAATGAATTGGAAAGACTTTTCTTGTCACAGGTCAGAAATCTTCACATTATTTCAAGATTGGTGGGTGGATCTGAACTACATAAAACAGGGTCTCCACGATTAAAGTTAAGTTTAATTCCTGCATGAAAGACATCAGATTTCTTCTAAATAAAAGATGACGACTGAGCCTGATTAGCGTTTTCGTCATGAGGCAAATGAGAAAAATTCAGTTGTGGCATACAAGAGGAAATTTGTTGGTCGGCGTTGGTGGATGTGTGCTTTACAGGCTGAAACACTCTCACTGCATAACAATTACCCCACACAAATACATGTATGATCACAGTGAATTGGATGGCATAGCCCACAGGGACTCAACTAATCCTCAGCATTTCCATTTATCAGCTGTGGGCAGAGACTGCTCTCTGTGGATCACAGCCCATCGCATCTAACAGTGTTTGAAAGGCTGTCGACCTGTTTCCCAACAAAACAAAACCCTTTCATTTGCTCCCTCTCCCTCCGTTAATAGCATCTTATAAGGCCACAGGCCAGCGTGTAATGCCTCCCAAAACATATTCAATTTCATCATAATTAAGAATAGATTATCTATCCAGCTAAGCACCATTTATCATAATCATCATTCTGACCTTTTAGGGTTTTAAATAATCTGATGCAGGAATCCATAACTCCTTGCAATGCCACAATAATTTGTTTACAGCCACATCTATTTGGTACACCATCCTTTAATCAATAACAGTAAATCTAAAATCAATTTTCCTTGCCAAAAAATCCTTGTTGGGAATGGAGCCTCAGGAATCACATTCACACCTCTACTGGCTCATGCTAACACAGATTTGAATGGGAATATAATGTTAATCTTAAGTGTAAACAGTGTGGAGTGTAGCAGGGAAGTGTCTGGGGCATCGATGGAGATGAAAATAATAAAATAATAGAAGTGACGGTGACATAACTGGAGATAGCCAACTGATTAGAGTGAATGACGAGAGTTTTTTTTTTCTCTTTTTTTCTCTTCAAGCAGCACGTGATTAGTCAATGTGTTTGGTGTTGGCTCTCTGTGTGCGCTGAGCAGGGGGAGGGGCTGCAGTTAAACACACACACACAGGAAAACAGGAGGGAAGGAGTCAGGGAGAGGAAAGAGAGCAAGGGGCAACAAGGAGAGACAACATGAAGGTGCTGGAGAGGTAAAGTTAAGAAAATGAGTGACAGCAGGAAAAGGGAGTAAAATCTGGGCCCATTTCAGTTCTGTTGATAAAACAAAGGCAGAGTGTCGAGTCTGCAGGATTAAAATCTCACTTTAAATTTGTTTAGCAGGAAAAAAGGAGAACTCTAAAACTGTTAAAAGTTCAATTGTAAATAGTTAAAAGTTATAGTTGTAGTTTTTGTAGCACTCTGTGGAGTAAATAAATAAAGGCACATCTATGTAATAAACATATATATTCATTAATTGATTCATTCAGTGGTGTAGTGGTTGCACTGTTGCTGACGGGCCCTTCTGTGTTGAGTTTGCATGTTCTCTGTCTGTGTGGTTCTCTCTGGGTTCCTCAGCTTCCTCCCACAGTCCAAACACATGCAGTGAAAGCTGAGAGGCTCCAGCACCCCCTGTGACCCTGTGTGTCAGGATAAAGCAAGTATAGATAATGAATGAATAAACATATATAAATTAAAAATAGTCATTCATATTGTGTATCATTTCACATTATTGTTATTAATAAGTTAATTTAAGCGACAAAAAAATCCAAAGAGCCGCTTGGGAGCCGAAAGAGCCGGCTCTTTTTAGTGACCCGAGCCACAAGTGCCAGTTCTCTAAGAAGAGTCGAAATTCCCATCACGACAACTGATTCATTAAGATAAGTGAGGGAATGGTTGCTAGAATGGATCTTTTCCACAGCAGTTGCCCACAGCTTGTTCACGATCTTGCGCATTAAATAGAAATGAGATGGTTGGCTGGTGTGTCCCTTTGGCGTTCAAGTATTAAACCTACTAGATGTTGACAGACTGTCATCAAGCTGCCAAATATCATCACCATCTAGATAAAGAAAGATGGCAGCTGCCAACCCACAGAACCCACAGCAAAGAAAAAAAAAGTACCTCCACCGGTCTTTCAAACAAGTGAGGGGGCTGTTTTCACCAACATGTGACGGACATGCCACTCTTACACTGATCATTTTGTTCCAATGTAGCAAATAACTGAGAAACTTCTTTGTGCTTTTCTAAACATACTTGCAGACTGCTTGTTCATTTCTCACAAAGCACTGAACAGATTATCATTTTCCTTAAAATTATTCACCCCCAGCTAATTTTAGCTAAACAACTATCACCAGATCAACTGTTGACACTGTGCTTTATGAACTGCAGTCAACAGTCTGGCTGTAGAATCGCCGGATGGATTTATGGCAGCACAGAAATTAGACGGCTGGGCTGTAGTTATGTTCTATGATCTGAGCATCCACAAATTCTGTAAAAATATTCATTACAGACTCTTGGGAGCTTGTTTTAATTTCATTAAGAGAGCTGGATGCCATGCCACCACTGCTGCTGCTAATTTGTCTCAGTAGTTCCCTTTCCCTTTTCCTTGCCATACTCCTGTGATCCAAGAGACATTTTATTCATTGAACTTCATTAAAAGATGTGACTGGATATAATTTAAATGTTGTATCCATGGAGGTTGTATATGTGTAAAACTTTACCAGAGCTCTCAAAATTATTTTTATTTTCATGACATTATTTCATGACATTAGCCTCTTCATACTGCATATGCTGAGCAAAGTCCAAAGCTGAAAACATTTTTTGGCTTGTACACTTGTAAACAAATTTCATTAAAGTGAGTAGGCACTACAGTGGAGGCTGATATCCAGTTCCCAGAATACACAATTCCAAGGAATGACGCTATCTGTGATCACAGGCACAGAAAGATCGTTAGGCCTTGTCCAGCAGGTGTAAGGAGCCTTCAAGGTCCAAAAGTGGCCATCATAACCTCTTTTTGTAGAATTTGTTGGGACAGTTCCCTTCTTGAAGTGGCATCCTGCAGGCAGTGTGATGCAGCCAGGAGGAGTCTGTAAGAACATGGATTTTACCCCACATTAAATTCTAGCCATTAAGGGCAGGTCCATACTTTATCCCTTTAAACCTTTAGAGCGACATGTTGGTAAGTGTATTTTTTATTTCAGACATGGCCAGGAAAGCTGATTATCCATATGTCCTTGACACTAAACTCCATACTTGATACACAGACTTGATAATGACATTAATTTTCTCATCTCATTCTGAATGGAGATATTTTCCAGAATAATTAACTGTTCCGTTGTATTTGTATTTCGCAGTATGTCTTTTCTTGTCAGCATCATATTTGTTATATGATGTTTAGATACGAAAGGATTTGACGGGAAAAGAATCATTGATCAGGCATTTTAATAATGAATCATAACAACTGTGTATGTGGTTGTTTTTTTGTCTACTTGAAGTCTGCACCATGCATCTGCTGTATGATGGCGATTACAGTCGTTATGTCAGTTTTCATGGAGTATCTGGGTGATGGATGTAAAGATTGATTGATTGAACAATGGACCCAGCTGTTTACATCTGTTTTGGTAGATAATGATAAAAAATCAATGGATGAGGTTGTGAAGCTAACCACCAAGTATGAGAGGACAAAACATATAAGTCAAGCAGGATGTATTTCGAGGGACGTCTTTGTAGATGTTTTCTTCCTCAATGTCCTTTGACTCCTTCCATCTCCATACAGCCTTTGGACTCATGTCGTTATTATTTACCCAGCCTGTGCTGTGGTTGGGCTATGCAGGTTCCACAGCCATCTAATTGCCTGTCATATGAAAAGCTTTGTCGTTTGTCACCGCGGATCAACTGAAGATCAGTGCTGCCAACAGAGAGAGTGAGGTGTGTGTGTTTATATCTGTGTGTATGTTTGATGGGGAGACAAATGAGTTTTAATACCTGCAAGGAAAGGGAAACATTGAAGGATGCAGCAGAATTACTGTCATCTTGTTGCCTGGCGCGCACAGAAGAAAGGGCTTACGAAATATTTCCACACACATTTTCAATCTGGCATATACACACCGTGACGCACTGTAAGGCAGTGTGTGCCCTGCCAAGCGCAGGGCCAAAAAGTGGATGGACTCTGGCTGGAAAACCTCACTAAGTTTTAATTCCTTTCTGTATCCTATTTCTATAATGGGGAATTGATTTTTACTTAGTGCACTGGACCAGATATAATTCTATTTCAAATAATTTTATTCTCCTGTTTGTCTTTGTGTTTATATGGCTGTGTGTGTGTGTGTGAGAGTGTGTGTGTGTTTGCTTCCTCACATTTAGTGGAGAGGCTGATGCTTTTCCTTAATTTGTTTGGAGTGAGAAAAGAGTGTGTCATTCGTTCTGAACACACATTGTTGAACTGCTTTAATTCAGTTCAGTTCAATTCAAGTTTATTTGTGCAGCACCGTATCATACCAAAGCAGTTCAGAGTACTTTACATAAAAACAAGACCGAAACCAAAAAATGTAAATATGCAGAGATATCCATGCAAACATACACATAAAACTCCACATTCATAGCCACGTACCAACAAACACTGTAAAATACAATGTGTTAATTTTGAAAAAAAATACTTGAGTGAAAAGGAAGATCTTTACTCTGGTTGAAAAAGAGCACAGTGTTGGAAAAAGTCTAAGATCAGCAGGCGGGGATACTTGGTGCATAAATACTGAATGTCAGTGACAGCATGCCTGAGATGTACAGTGGAGACATGTGAAACAGTGCTTTACAAACCAAAAGGTGGACTTTGAACTGAAAAAATGACAACCAGTGAAGATTTTGTAGGACGAGAGATGAGGTGAGATCTTTTCTCTCTAAGTTCTAAATAAACTTTAATTTATTATTTTGTTTGAAAGAACCATAAACAGATAATTACAGAACAGAGACCGATACAATAAAGCAGTATTTGGGGTTAGTGAGGTCAGTTTAGGGTTAACTTTTCAGGACTCCAGTGCAGTGTAAACTTTATGCTGGGGTAAATCAGCATTGAAGATCCTGTGGAGCTCTGATTGGTATTTTTGGGCAAGAATGCTGAGAAACCAGCAAACTCCAAAAAATGTTCTCTGTACATGTGGCATCTACTGCACGTCTGTCCGTCCCAGAGAGAGGGATCCCTCATCTGTGGCTCTTCCTCAGGTTTCTTCTTTTTCCCATGAAGGGTTTTTTGAAGTTTTTCCTGACGCGGTTTAAGGGTGTCACAACTGTACAGATTGTAAAAGCCTCTGAGGCAAATAATGGTTGTGATTTTGGGCTTTAAATGAATAAGTTTGTATTCTGAAATTTGAATTAATTACTTTGGTGTAATCAATGCAGACCTTGCATAGCAGATTTGTGATTTTGCTTATAGACTGACAGGAAATATTTAAATTACAGTACTCCCCCAAAAGAGGAATCAAAGACAATGGGTGTGGGGGGGGGGGGGGGGGGGGGGGGGGGGGGGGGGGGGGGGGGGGGGGGGGGGGGGGGGGGGGGGGGGGGG
>JBAJHX010000053.1:24123001-24144887 GCA_037176925.1 Amniataba percoides | reverse complement strand
AAGATCGAAAATAGACCATTCATTGACAGTGCGCCTTATAATCCAGTGCGCCCTATAGTGCGGAAAATATGGTACATTTTCCACAGACAGATAATTCATGTTTTTTTTTCATTTTTTTAGTTTTCATTAGTTGACTTTTCATCTTATTGATTATTGAGGTCAGTTTCTCATTTCCTATTTGGATTCTGTGTTACATCAGGGAAGAATAACACATTCATTAAGTAGGGCTGGAGTGTCTAATACATGAGTAGGAGGGCAATAGAGTGGAGCTGAGCATAAAAGCAGCTGGAGAAATATGAGTGGCATCGCTGCCCCATGAAAGAACTCAACGGGCCTCATACTGATCTTTCCTCACTGTGAAGACATAAGGTCTAGTGCAGGAAAATAAGACTTTATCCACTACTGTTTTCTCTCTTTTGCCTCTCAATACATTCTCTTCATCTTTATCTGATCTGCTCCTCTCCTGTCATGTCTGTCTTACACTGTGCATCCCCTCAGTGGGATCTCCAAACCTCACCTCGAGCGCTGCCCAGCTGTGTGCATGTCGAATTTATGAGGAGATACGTGACATAGTCTGCTCCATTTGTGTTCGGTGAATGTGCACTTCAAGTGTGTTTACAAAGGGTTCAGTTCAGGGAAGTCCTGTACTCAAGTTTAAACTCTGAAGTCACCCTGTGGAGAAAATCTAAAAGAAAAATAATTCATTTTTATTTAGACTTATATTATTCACTTCACATTAGATTTTTGTTTGACCAGTATGTGCAAAATATCTTATCTGGACGCTGACTCATTATGTAAGTTCTCCAGGGCATCTCATGTATCATCCTCAAATCAAACTGAGTCTTAGTTTAATTGCCATACACAAAGACAACATTTCTGTGTTTCCTTTAAGAGCATCAACACAAAAAGTAATTCTTTCCTCAGCTTCCACATAAGCAGAGGCCGCCCACTTTTCTGCTCACTGTTTCATTTGTTTACAGCAGAGTTGCTTCCCATATAATTCTGTTCATCTAATAAGAAACACACTGATAATGTGAAAATGACTCATAGAACCTTTATTGAAACATAATCCACCTTTCTGCTTTTTTATTGCTTAATTTAAAAATTCAAAGATTACCAACTGCATAAAACAAGTCTAATTTAATTATACACTTCTATACATTACTTATAATACAATTTCAAGACAGTTCTTCTCCTTTGCTTTTCAAAGCATTCCTGGAAACCTTTAAAATAAGCACACACACTTTATAATTCCAGTGGAGACTGAGTTGGAATTTTTTAATGAACATCACACAGCTGCATTCAAAGTATTATTACATCATTATTATGTATTAAAGTATAGTACGACGTAGTATTCTCCTTATTTTTAAGGTGGAAAGAAAGGTTGTGAAAGTGAGGGTAGCTGAGGGGTCTGTCTGTTTATCATGGTGGTGTTCTTATACCACTTCTCCTCTTCTGAACTTTAAGGCTGACAGTAAATTAGTTTTGTTTTCAGCAAATCATATAAAAAAACAAAACAATGAATCTGTCCTACAAACAAGAATTGCAGGCAGATCTAAAACCAGATTTATGTCATTCCTCTGTGCCACAGAGCTTGATTGTTGTTCATAAACTGTTACACACTGTTACACTGACATTTCTTCATTACCATGTACACACACACTGGTTTATTTTCACTCAACTGAGTCTCAATCTGACACTGCCCAGCTGCCACACTAAACGGCACTAAACGTGGTATCAGTCCACTGAAAATCGTTCCCAACAAATGCAGTGTTTCTTTCATTTTTGTTTTTCATTAAAACTAGAGTGACCAGTTGTATGAAATTACTGAGCCTGAAAAAAAAAAAACATATTACCATATCCTAAGTTTGGTAAGAACACATGGGCTGAGACATCTTCACACCACAAGGTAGCAAAGTCCAAACATATTGAAAGACAGAGCCACAAACCATGGGATTTGAGGACAATACAGTTTCAATAAAATTAAATTACAATAAAATTCCAGTAATATAGCATCATTATTTCCTGGTGTGAGATATGGAGACCCTGAGGACACTATTTTTATCCATTTGATGATATTCATCTGTGTGTGTCTATAAAGTCGGATTGTGATGTTTGGATTAGAGATGCAGAGGCCTGTTTATCCACTGTGGATGTGATATCACACACAAGCGTCTCTGTGTCACAGTTTATAACATGCCGTGCAGTAAAAGTCTTCAGATGGTTCAGAATGCTGCAGCTAGGATATTAACTAAAACAAGAAGATTTGATCTTATTACACCAGTTTTAGCTGTCCGTCATTGGCTCCCTGTCTGTGTCAGATCAGATCACTTCCTCTTCTGGTGAGTTATAAAAGCTCCTCATATCTGTCTGATCTCATTAAACCTTGTGCCCCACGCTCTCCGCTCTCAGAATACTGGGCTCTTTTGTGTCCTCGGAGTTAAAAAGAATTCTGCTGGCTGCAGGGCCTTTTCCCATCGGGCCCCTTTTCTTTGGAATCATCTTACTGCTTCCCCCCTTTCCATTCTCTCCCTCTCTCTCTCTCTCTCTCCCTCCCTCTCGTTTGCCCTCCTCCTCTCATTCACTCAGGCGTCTCAGCGTTGGACCTTCAGCCGTCCTGGGACCGCTCCCTGTCCAGGCTGTCGGTGCCTCCCTCAGACGTGGATCATCGTCCCTCAGGAGATTCAGAGTCTCGTCTTCCCTCCCTAGCTGGCATGTTTCTGTATCATCTCTCTATCTGTGTCAATTCTGTGCTTGACTCTAATTTGTTTGTGTGGCCAGTCCTCTTCCAGGTGCTTTCTCATTTTCAGGTTTGTGTGAATGAGCCTGACCGTCACTGCTCCCATTATTATTATAATTATTATTATTAAAGTGTTCTTGCTGTGTCTCAGTCTTTTCTGTATGTCTGTCTCTTTTTTAACCCAGCCGGTTGAGGCAGATGGCCGTTCCCCTTACAGCCTGCTGCTGCTCAAGGTTTCTGCCTCTTAAAAGGAAAAGCTAAATTCTTCCTTTCTTCCATCACCCAGCGCTTGCTCCCAGGGAATTCTTGGCTCTCTGTGAATAATATTAAAAAGTCTACATGATCTAAACCTGCTCTATATGTAGTGTCACAAGTCTTTTGTTCTGATTTAGTGTTATATAAATAAAACTGACTTGAACTTACTTGACCTGTGAGTCAATCACATTTACAGTAACCACTTACATGGAAACAGATGGTAGTATAACAACCTTTTTTTCTTAACTCTTACTTCATTTAGTAAATATTTTGCATGATTTAGTGGTGGATTATTATTTTTTTGTGACGACACAAACACAGGGGAGCTCTTCTCCTGTTTAGGGGAGATAGCCGTCTTTTGAAAAATAATCCTGACATTTTTTCTTTTGTTGTTTCTTGAGAAATGAGATCATTCAGTAATCTTGTGTTAAAATTATTTTTTAAATGTATCTTTTATGTTTTTTTATTTTATATAAAACAAAACAAAACATCTTGTGTTAGCAAAAATGTTTTTTCTTACATGAAGGAAAGCAGTTGTCGTATATTATTTCAAAATGTGGTTTTAACCTCAATAGTGGGATACAGAAATAGATCTCGACATGCAGCACCTTTAAGAAGACTCTACCAAAAGTCATAAGGAAATTCAATCGCATATACAGTAGCTAAATTTGACTGCTAAAGATGAGATGCCTTATAAGAGACGCTCCCATCTCAGATCACATTTTAAAATTTGGTCTTATTATGGGAGTTAAACCTCCTCCATCAAACATGGGAGATTGTCCTATCTAATTAGGTGATTCAAAGCATATCATTTGTTAGATAATTTTCAGCCTGGATCTAATTTTGAACTTTACTGCAAAGGAGTGAAATGGGTATAATAAATATCAGAATAAAATAATTTCATGTCCCCTTGCCTATTACTTATGTCTTCATAAAAGTAGGGGAGTGTATTGAGCTGGCAATTAGGATTTCATTAAAATCTATAAATGGAGGTTCATTTATAGTGGATGAATTATCATAGACATCTTTACACACTGTCTCCAGGGCAGATTTGGGATGTCTGATGATTATATACACACACATATGCGCAAACTCACACATACACACACATTAAGCACAGCATTCACACACAGACACATACACACACACACACAAACACACACACACGCACACACACACACATATCTTCCTTTCAAAGCTGATCAGTTTACTCCATCATATTGAACCAAATCTATCTCGGCGCCATGTACTTCTCGGAAGCCCAGCTGCACCTTGCTGGTTGAAAGTATGTGTGTGCCACACACACATACACCACTAAAACACACATACACACACCACTCAAACACACATACACAAACACATTAAGGAGACAATCAGTCACTGCCAGCAAGCCTGAACACAATAGCCGGTATAAATATTTCACCATTCCCCTTTGTCTTCATTGACCATCACATACCAGAAACCCTTTAAATGGCTGCTTCAGATGAGAGTGTGTCTTCTTCCAGGGGTGCACTCACCTGCTGGGGAACCACAGGACGCACATCCACAGCCCTCCTCCTCAACTTGAACTCTGTGTGAACACTGGTTTATACTTTCTCAGAAGTCTTTTATGAAATTCAAGTCAGAATGTAGGTAATTATAACTTGCCCAGAGCTCAGAAATACCCAGTATCCTGATGGTGGAACATACTGGCCAGCCATATCTTTACTGAGTGTAATTTGAAATATTGGCTTATTTTACGATCAGATTCATAAATTGAAATATCTTTTCTTTTTTTTTTTACTTTATCATGTCAGGAGTATTTTGTACATCACGTCTGTCAGTAATGCTAACATTGTTCATCAGGTTAATTGATGAGATCTGAAATTCAGGCAGTTTAACTAATACCAAGTTGTACACGGCAAGCATATAAACAGTCAGTTCAGTCAAAATGATCTGTGAGAGAAAATCAAACGGCAGTGAAATTATTTCTCAAACTGTCTGCTGTAAACACTGTTTTCCTGTGAGGGATTATCTGTATTTAAAGTAGTAAGTGGTGAAGATCAGCAGAACTGTAACTGCATGCCTCTATAGAGAACATTCACATTCTCACTGAATGGAGCACTATTTATTTGTGATTGTGTTTCCTCATCTCTCACTGTCACACCCCAAAAGTTACTTTAACTGCATACAACATTTTTCTGTTATCATTGCAACTACCTTCTTAACATGAGTAACAAGGCTCAAAGTTTACAATAATGCTAGCGGCTGTGTAGGGCTGTATTTTGGCACAGCCCCAAATGAGTTAAATAAACCACATTTCCCTGCTTCTCCTGCCTACATGATCACAGCTGATAATAAAGTAGAGATAGACCAATTATTGACCAAGCCGATTATCAGCCCTGAAAAAAACATATCGGTCTATCTCTATTACAAAGGTCAGTCCATCAGGAACTGTTTAAGTGTACAAACTGGCACATGTTCAGATATGCTACCACCAATTAGAAACACATCAATCTTTAGGAATACATACCATTTGTCAAATCAGCAAATGTGTTGATGATGCAGCGACCATAAAACCATTCCCTAACCAGGAAATAAATATTACACCATATTTAGATAATGTGTTTAAAGAAAACTAAACTCCTGTCATTCATGAGGTCAGACTGCACATAAATAAATGATCCATTCTACTATCATCTGTTTTGGAAGAAGATTCATTCTTTAGCAGCATAATAGCATTTATGCATTTCTATTTATTTGATGCAATAAACAACAAACCACAGGTTAGCTGATTGAACCCAAAGCCCATAGGGTGTCTTGGTCACCCCAATCTCCAGTTTTACCTCTGGTTAATCCCAATCACTAATTTTAATGTTATCATCACTGAAGAGACAGCCTTCTCTTATATTCATACAACATTTAGATAAGGTAAAAAATGGATTATTCACTGTTTTAACACACGCTTAGCCTGGACAAATTGTATTAAGAAACACTTGATTAGCATTTGTATTTCCATCTGTTCACTGTCTATGAGATTCCTGATCTGAACAAACAGTTGAACATCAATCAATATTTACAGACTGCAGAGCAGCTTCTTCCCTCAGGCTGTGAAACTCAACTCATCCTCTGTACTTGAAAATAAAAATCTTATGTAGCACAAAGGGAAAACTTGCATTTTGTTGTGGGTGCTGTAGAATGGGCAATAAATTAATATTGAATCATGATACTATGTTAATACGCTAAAGCTACGCACATTTTAAATTTCAAGCTGCCATGCTTACAGGTGCTAGTTATCATTACACACAAGTACAGCTGAGGTGCACGGGAATGGCACTGGATGGAAAGTCAAGGCATCACAAAATTTTTCTTTCAATTGATTCAAAGGCATGGCACTTTATCCAGTGTTAGCAGTGCTCAGTGGCACTTTTAAAGATGCGAGGATCAAAGTCATTAAGATTTATCCTCTGTCATGGAATTAGACAGACATTCATGGTCCCCAATTGGCCCACTGTTGTTATTGAAATAATTATTCTGGACCTCAGAGGTGGACCAACAGTGTCTCTCTTGATCCATGCTGTCAACATAGCAAAAAAGAAAACCACTGAGATTGTAAGAATTTCAAACAGCTTCAGGATGTTTTGTCCAAAGTTTGGCAGAAAAAAGCCTAATGTGTGTTATCATATCCCAACATTTTACTTCACTTGTGATACATGATACATAAGCCTAACCTTTAAATATTTCTGTACTTTTTCCAAGTTGAAAAATGACCTTTAATGATTTATCACCATGATGTTTTGTTTCTGTAGATAAGGTCATGTTATCATGGCCACGGTGACCAACTGGGAAGTTTTAGTTTGAAGCAGGGAAGCTGAGCATAAACGGTGTGTCAATCACTGTAAATAATCCTCAATGTGGAGTTGAAAAGAAGCTCTCTCATCAGATGTAGGTGACCATATATTCTGTCATATGTTGAGAGAAATTACCTGATGTTGTTAGTGGCTGATCCAGTGGGACAAAAGGATTTGGGACTCCCACAAGATTTCACTGTGCTCAGTGACCACACTACAACATGCAAGTCTCAATTGTTTTTTAGCTGCCTAAGAGTCTTAAGTTTATAAGAAGGTACTGCAAAGCTGTGCTGAGCTGCTTGCTTCTCTATCCTGCAGCTTTTTCTCTCTTTCATCTTCCCTCTTCTTGGTTGTCCTTTTAGCACACCCACACACACACACACAAAATACACAATTTGATGCAAACAATGAGTCCAGGTCATAAATATTGCATTTCCTTCTCTCCTCTGAAATTTGAAGCAATGTTTTGTTTGAGTGCTTTTCTGTCGTCTTTTGTTTTTGAGTGGGTGCCTGAGTGCCTACGGGCTGTCCCTATGTGTATGCATGCATATATATGTATGTGTGTGTGAGTGTCATGAAGATCTTTGTGTAAAAGGTTGAGAGCGAAATGCATACTTTAAAGAAATCGCAGTCCTTGGACTCCCTGCCTCCTTATCAGAACGGCACAAACCCTGCCTTATATCTGTCTATCTCTCTTCATCTCACTGGCTTTCCATCCTTTTTTTTTCTTTCCTGCTCTTCATCTTCCTATCCTTCCCCATCCTGCGATCCTTGTAGCAAGCGAGTACAGACAGTACATAGGGCGGTTTGATCTTGTCTGTGGAGCTCCGCTCAGCTCTTGGCATTGTTTGACATGGGCTGGTCTGTGGATGGGACAGATGGCTTCAGCTCTGACTTTGGATGAATGCTCAGATGCAGACTTCATAAATCTACATTCCAGACTTCTAACTTTTTTTTTTTTTTTAACCTGGAATTGAATTTTTAAGCCATTTAAGGTGAAGCATTTTCATTGTGATCATGAAAATACTTACTTACAAAACTGGGGCTCATTTTTCCTTGAAAGCAGTATTATTAATTACGTATTATTAATTATGTACCTAAATTAAAGGAAGAACCTGCAAAATGTCAGCTAAACAGATCATACAACATAAAGGTTTTAAAACTAGATTTTGAAGCTTCAAGCCTAAATGTCCACACAGCTACAAAAGTCACCCCAAAACAGATTGTACAAAGTTTCTTGCCATGTAGAATGAATGTACATAATGGACTGAATATAATGCTCAAAGTAAACAATGTTCAAAATGGTCCACAAAACAGGTTAAGTCAAAGGGATTCCTCCTCTTAACATTAACATTTCTAATTTAAAGTTAAATGAAAAAAAACAACTGATTCCCATGTTCTTTTTAAATGGTGCTGTTTAAAGCTGCAGTAGGTAACTCTGAGCTGAGTCTCTCTCCCTGTCTCTCTGAAGCAGTTCAGCTTTAAGGCTCCTCCCCCTCCCTCTCCACTGACCCCCACAGCCTCTCCCTCCCCCACACAGGTCCAACTTGAACGCACGCGACCGACAGGGCAACAGGTGAACACACACACAGAGGACACACAGGTAATAAATATGAATTAAACTCTGTAATAGAGCACAGACACACATCAAGATCAAGACCAGCATCAAACTGATATCACGGTCTGAAAAATTCATAGAGATTTTAACAACTTTCTATTAAAACAAAGCTAACCGTTAGCGCTTAGCATTATCCTCAGGAAGCTAACGTTAGCTAAGCTTCATCACAGTAATATGAGATTCACTGCAGACTGTTTCTGTAACACGTCTTATTTTGTGGTTAGTTGTTACAGGATTTCAAACATAAATTAAACAGAAATAATTACCTGTCCACAGAAACGTGTCTAACTCTCCGTCAGTGTGAATCTTTCAGCTCTCTCCACCACTCAAAGGCTCTGCTGTTTCCTCTTGTTTAATCTCTGGCTTGGTCAGATCCTTTTTCTTTACCTTCTTCTCTGCTCATCTTCTGTTTCTTCTCTCTCAGTATTAGCATTAGCTCACCTTTCTCTCTGCTGCTCCACATTGAGTAAACTCATAAGCTCTGCAGCGTGTTCATGAACTGTCAGACACTCCTCTGTGTGCTAATTGGTTGTTCACGAACTGTCACACACTCTTCTGTGTGCTGATTGGTTGTTAACAAACTGTCAGACACTTCTCTGTGTACTGATTGGTTGTTAACAAACTGTCGGACACTCCTCTGTGTGCTGATTGGTTGTTCACGAACTGTCACACACTCCTCTGTGTGCTGATTGGCTGCTTTGTCCCGGGCATGGTGGATTTTAAAAAATGACTTTAGAGGCTGAAGGCGGTTCGGGGGGACTGATTATAATCTGTATCATATTCTACCATCAGGGTGACAAGGTGACAGTTTGAGTGAATTTGACTAAAAGTATAGTTTGAAAAAGTTACCAACTATACCTGTAAGAAAACTCACTGAAAATTCAAAACATAAAAATTCCACCTTTGGTTTGAATGTGCTCAGTAAATTTTATGACAGTCTTCAAATTGTCAAATATTTGAGTTGAGCTTTTGCATATAAAGAAACGTCCCAAGGACTCCTGAGTCACTGAGCCCTGCTCACCACCAGCAGTGTTTTGCAGATAATGAGTCAGTGTTATGTCAGTCTCAGTGTTTTCTAAAAATCTTATGATCAGGTCTCCAGCAAACCAAAATAGCACAGTAACAGCATAGATGATAGTTTGCTCACTACCTGTACACTGGAGAAATACAGTTCTCAGCACAGATGAACTTTGACCTTATCGGCCCAGTCTCAGATTTATTCAGAACTGTTGATGTTATTGTATTCTACAGGTCACAAAGTGCACATTAAATAATCACCAACTTCAATCAATACATGACTTAAGATGCTTTCATGGCCATCACTGGATTACCCAGTAAAAATGGTTCTGTACTGTGTATCGTCACGTCAAAGTCTGATGATTTGTTGTTTGAGATGCACAAATTATCTCATGCTAATGGCCTTTAATGTTACGTGCGCTCTACGTTACACATTACTATTTTATTTTGATCCATTCATCTCCATTTATTCCTTGTCCTTCTGCGCATTCGGTGTTTCATTCCACAATTACTCACACATTTTTCCCATGTTAATCAGTCACTGTAGACATGAAGAATACACGGCAATGGAATCAACCTTCCCTTAGTTTGGGAGTTCTCTTAGTTCTTAAGTCAGTGTCTTTCAGCTTTCAGCTGTAAGTGCCTTGTTTTTAAGTGGTGGCCTTCCACTGCACACAAACATTCTGATAAGGTCATTTCCTACACACTCGCCTTCTTTTAAAGATCTTACGTTTGATTAGCAGCCCACATGCAGTTGCTAATGTGCAATTTGTGTTATAGGTGGTGAAAGGTCAGTGTGGGAAGTGAGTGTGTCTGAGATAAGATGTATGACACTACATCTGAATAAGTGAGAACTTATATGTCACCCATCAGCCGACAAACCTCAATTCAGAACACGCCGCACTTCAGCACAGCAAATCCATTTAACAAGTATCAGTGAGAAAAAATAGACTCAACTGAATGTTGTGTGAGGCAGTGCTGCAGCTCTGAGGTTACAGTGTGAAGGAGCACAAAAGGTGTGACATCGACACCAACAAGAGGAAATGCATGCACACTGACAGAGACGTACACCCACACCTGGCTGAGAACTGTGGTGTACCGCCTCAGGGCCCCAAGGAAGCGTCAGGTTTTCCCTGAGTTTATTAGTCTGTGGTAATTATCTTGAACTTTTTGTAGCATTCAGCTAGCTCCTACTATGTCACAATGCAGTGTAGGAGAAATATTTTTGCTGATTTTTTTTTTACTCAGTTTCCAGATTGAAGAAAAGAATCTAGGTTGAAGTGCACATTCATACAGCATGGAGGGACGTGCACCCCTGTCCTGAAGGTTAACAATTTATATGCTTTGCTCACACACAAGTCTGCATGAATGAATTTACATGGGCTCAATGCATGTCGCAAGAGATGACAGCTAACCCTTAAGTGTCATGAAACAGACGACATATTTGGATAGAAATTAGAAATAAAGATATAACCATACACTACACTGTTCTTATTCATTACGGGTTTAGATCTTATATGCATAGTTTTGGACATCCTATTTGCTTTCATCACATTGTTGCCATCAGGTCTGGAAATATGGCTGTCACTACAATAAAGTCAGACAGGCAAGAAACTTTGGTGAGACAGGTTGTAAAGAAACAGAAACAGTTCATCCAGATGATCTAAACTGAGCTGTCTTAACAGTTTTTCTACTGTGAATAGTATTTAATTAACAATGTTCTTGACTCAAGGTCCACTAATTAGCCTTTTGCACAACTCTTAAATACATCTCATGGTTTTCTTCAGTAGTTGGAGTTTTATCTGTTGTCATGGAAATATCTCAGTTCCTATCATGTAACCTCGTTAGTTGTTCACATACATGTATTGAAGTCACATGATGAAAAATGAGCAAACCACCGAGAGTCACCATGAGATGTGACTAAATGTTCTCATAAAACCAAAATGGATCTTGAAATGACAAAGCTGGTCTGGAGAAATTGGGAGCTTGGGAATCATTGTAAGTGCTAAACAACAGCACGTTATCAAGCTGATGTTCGAGGTATACACACACACAGCGTTGTTCACATTCTTCTGTCATATGTGGTTTGTGTGCTGACTAAAGAAACCAAGGTAATTAGTGAGATTTACAAGTGTAGCATTAGGCAAATGCTCTTGCTGTGTCTTCCTGTCCCACGTTTCATATTAAGTTTGGTTAACCATGCCCCTTCAGCTCTGTACTCAACACACAAACATGACACTGATATGGATCTTTGTATCTCTATCTCAGAAAGTCAGCAAGCTTATTTGGCAAAATGATGAACAAGACTTTTAACAAAACTGGGACTAGATTCAAGATAGGACTGTGTTATCTACTTACTAATAAAAGAGGGAGAAAAAAGCAAAGATGACCAAAGTTCTATTTAGAAGTCATATCTAAATAGATGAGCACTTAGTCCATTATAAATGGTTAGTCATAGATCAGCTGCTCGTCAGAGAACAGGAACATTGGTCCTGTCAGTCATTAGTCATCACTGTAATTTGGTCCCAGATGTCCAGTCTGCACAGGCAGTTTTGGTGGCAAACATTAGACCCAGGGACATTTCTGTGAACATCTAATGATACATAAATGAACCCTTGAACCCAGTGTTATCTTTTATTTCTTTTCTGTGTCATTTCTTCCATCTCCTTTTTCCTTCAAAGCCCTCATAATTCTTCTACTCCGCCATACTCCAGCCATACTCCCCCTTGTGCTCCCACGTTTTCAGCTTAGAAATATAACCATTTGCATTGACTTTTTCCAGAAAATACATTTTCCAGTTTAATAGCGTTTTGTCAGTCATTAGTCATCATGTCTGCTTTGTACCCAAGAACCCAGTCAGTTAAAGCGGGTTCATAAGTTTTTATGGCAAATGATATTAGAGGCGGGGACAGTGGCTTCCATGGTTTAGGGAAGTGAAGCTTCAGCCTGAACGACAGGCCTTTGTTCATATGAGGGATATACTAATCTGTGTAATACTCCAAGACCAGAATTAGATGCCAGGGAGAATGATTTCTTCCTCTCCTTTGCTCCTTTAAATCACTGCAGCTGGAGAGTTTGTGTGAATGTGTTTCTGAGAGTGTGCGTGTGTGTTTAAGAATAGCATGGAAATGTGATGTTTGCATGTGGCCATATACAAATATAAGTCTTAAGACTCCATTTGAATTGCTCTTTGAGCTGTTTACATTTTGTTAGT
The DNA here is from genome assembly GCA_037176925.1 of Amniataba percoides. Classification (NCBI taxonomy): domain Eukaryota; kingdom Metazoa; phylum Chordata; class Actinopteri; order Centrarchiformes; family Terapontidae; genus Amniataba; species Amniataba percoides. The sequence continues at coordinate 24,132,213 of JBAJHX010000053.1, read as the reverse complement.
GCAACCACTATTGTAATATCACTTTTTAAATAGTCGTATAATAGTCACCATGGATGCTGCTCATTTAGGAGGTTTACACTAGTTGTCTATGTACCAGAAGTTACAAAAAGCGTTTTTTTGTTTGTTTGTTTGTTATTCCTCTAGAACTGACTCACGGCACCCAGATTTTACTGATAGCATGCATGCTTAATTGCAGTAATCAACATATGACACACAAACAAAGAAAAAAATGTCTGGCTAACCGAGAGATCTGGTATTTGTTTTAGGATTTTGTATAAAAAAATAAAATAAATCAAACAGATATTTAGTAGACAGATTATTGGTCCTGTTCAAGAATCTGCACAAGACAGATACAGATATTTTTATGGGGATATGCTGGTTAAAAACATTCTGAGCTTCAACTCATTCGATATAACTGTCATATTAACAAGTCATGATCTAAAGGACTCTAGCACTGGTGGATCTATACAATATTTTTCAGAAATCTTGTTTCTCAGAATTCAATCATGGTCTTTACAAAAACTGTTTTAACACTTTTCGACAGACCATTTCTGGTTAAGCTTAGTATGAAAAGTCAATATCTATCAGTACCATAAAGCAGTGTTTTGGAATCAGGAAAAAACATGTTTGTCGTACGTCACATGCAGATACTTTTGTACGGTGTTTTTCTCCTTTTCATGATGCTGAAGGCTGGATTGCTGTTGTCATTGTTGTCTGATTCATACAAAGCTGTTTACCAGGGTATTCTTTGTAACAACTATTTTTTTTTGCATTCAGAGTCACACTACTGTATTTAATAGCAGTCTCGTTCTTACCTGTGTCCTCCATCCGTTGTTTCATCCATCAAATCACCAAGGTATGGACCACATAGAGGAATTCAATCATATGGCAAACACTCTTGCAATATGCCATTGTCATGGCAACATAGTCAGAGATGAAGCAAAACCACCTTACATTTTAATCATGGTTCAAGGTTCAATTTTGCTGCAGGCTGATACCAATTCACATAATGGTAGGCAACATCAGTCCTTCAACATTTTCCCACAAACTGTTTGGGATGAGCTGACTGTGGCCTCTAACTGCTTTGTTGACATGTATGTTTTTGGGATTCAGTGTCATCCTTTGTTTTGTAATTCTCAGTGTATGCACTCCAAGCCTCCTCACAGGTCAGGTGGATGGTTAGTCCACTTCCAAAATGCTCCAAAGATTTTGACATAGTCCTTCAAAGTGTGTCTGACTGCTCTGGGAAATGCCAAACTCATCTGTCCATCTGTGCAATCCTTTTTTCCTTTTGCAACATCCTTTTGTGGCTCATAGAAAAACTAAACATCTATAAGCATTACCATCATGTTTTTTTCCAGCTAAAGATACCTCTAATTCTAATCTGTCATCAGTCTGTCATACTTAAATTGGGTTTTTGAGGCAGCTTCGATTATCTGCTTTAACACAATCTGCATTACACTCACATTAAACCAACTACCTTATGGTCAGTTCTCTGTGCACTATTTTTAGCATGGGTCAGTTTATGCAGCTGTGGAGCCTCTATATCATCAAGGGTTTGATAATTCATCTCAACAACCTCCATCATCATCATGATCAAGAGTTGGGGTTAGGGATCTTTCTTCTGGATCTTTAGGATCCTCATTTGATCAAGTGATCACTTGTTCTCTGGTACTGCTGCCTACAGCTTTCTCGAGAACCACTCATTTAAACAATTTCATACTCCATACTGCAAGTCCATGAGTCCTTAGCAATATGCCCACCAGGAGTAAGTCAATCAGGTTAGAACTGTTGTCAATAATACCTGTAACTCCTTACAATAGTTTGTCTAGTACTTCCAAAGCAGCTGTAAGCACAAATAAAGATGTCACACACTGCCTCCCATCCAAATTCTACCAGATCTTTTTACTGCAATGTACTTGGCTGAATGGGTGGTCAGTACTTTAGGAAAAGTAACTTGACTCAATGTATATTCTTCATAAGTTATTCAAAAAAGGTTCATAGTTAAATATTTCTTGCTAACCTGTAAGTCTGCCTGTTGGCTCCTTTGGTCTGATCACATTTGGCTTCTGATCTCTCTCTTCATGTTTCCACAGAAGTATCAAAGGTCTGTAGGCTCTGTGTTGTGTCATGAAGTCATTTTCATCCCAGAACTGTATTTTTTCATCATTCACAGTCTGAATCTATAAAGAACTCATACAAACATTTAGAATAGCATAGTATTTTTTCTTTTTTAACATTATGTATCTGTATATACATTGACAGAGACATCTATATTTGGATCAGTGTTCAGGAGAAACATCTTCACAGCTACAGCTCACACAGTCCAAGTTTTGACTGACCCAAGCACGCCCATTCCTACCCCAGTCCTTAAATGTGTGTAAAAACACTTTTTTCTTTCTCCTTCTCACCCTCAGTGTAGCAGAACATAGCGTGACTGTAATAGAGGAGGCATTTTTCACTCAAGGTTGTTTCCAACTATTTCTGTGTCATGGCTGTGGCACACAGAGCTGGACCACTTATCACCTCTGCAGGGTAAAGCAAAACTTTGCAGTGGAACATTTCTGCTTTTCAGCAGCCAGTAGCTCAAAAGAAACCAGCAGCAATGTTGGAGTAATCAAGATTTTATCTGTTAAAACTGCAGCTGAAAAAGATAACATGAGGACCTGTGACACTGACTTTAACATATCACTGCTAATTTTCTTCTCAGCATGGTAAACTAATATGAACAAAACACTATGACCTGTACATCAACAGGCAATAAAAAATCCATTAATTAAAAGCCAAGAAAGAAGATGAATTTATGCCTTTTAATTACTTACGACAGTGTTAAACACCATGTTGTGTTTTCAAAGGGCATTTGTTCTCTTTAACTGTAAAAAGGAATATAAGCTCCTTCAGAGGTCAGTTCTCTTGGATATCATTAAAATAACTTGTCTGCTTACAGAATTTAGTTTTTCATTGCCAGACTGAGCGTATTAATGTTAAGATTTTCTTACTGATAATTGTATTAAAGTGAAGAGATGTCATATTTACAGAGAGTGTGGTATGACAGTGGTATCAATCACCTCATCGGCCACTTTCATATTTTAAAATGAAGCCTAAACTAGCATCTGGTTGACTTAGCTTAGCATTAGGACTGGAAACGTGAGACCAACACCTCTGAAGTTCTAAAGTTAATTCCTGCCCGTTTTTATACAAAAAAGAAAATCAACAAGTTAGGTATATTCAGAACTATTCCAGCAACATCCTGACGACCCCACTGGTTGCCTTGCAACCTTACAGGGACTTCATAACTGCTTCCATCTGAGCTGTGGGAAAGTGGTAAAGTCTGGTAGGAAATTCTGATAAAACTGGCAACCCAGGCTACTTAGCAGGCATTTTCCAAAAGGCTTGATCGAGCACAGCCTACAGTACTAGGAAATGTAATATATACTATATAAATGCACATATATAATTGATATACAGTAAATGAAATGGTTAGACATATTTCATTGTTTTAGATCAGTTCGTCTTCCTCCCTGATGGCTTACATGCTTCTACTGCAGAGCTTCACTCCAACTTTTGCCCCCATGTTTATTTAGTTGTATTTTGCAACAAAGTAAACATGACTATTACATATCGAGTAACTGTCAAAAGACATTACTGCATTTTGCAGATTCTCTTTCAGTGTATCCTTCTTCCCTCAATGTACAAATCTGTACTCTTGTTTCTTTACTCAGTTGCTTCTTTCTAGAAATGTCTGTGGTGGTTTGTCTGAGGTTTGAACGCATTTGAGATTTATTGGGATTTTTGTATGCAGACTCTCAAAAGTCAAAGAGTTAAAGTGAATACTGCAACCTGTGATTTGTTTTTTTTTTTGTTTTTTTACTTTTGCACTGAAGATTTGACTCTTGAAAATCTTCTTGACCCTACAACTAAGCCCTTCTTTTGTTGACATTTATTTAGCAATGATCTGGTAACAATAATATATACCTACAGGTAAATTATGGAAAATGGTGCATATCAATGAAAGTCTGATCATGCAGTAAATATACCCCAAAATACATATAATGCATGCTGTTTTTTAAGAAAGGCCACAGAGACTCGAAGTTGCTTCCAAATGTTTGGCCTGTATTGGCCTTGCTTCCAAACTTTTGGCCTGTAGTGTAGCTTCTCTGTGTCGAGCGCCTCCATCGCGATCTGACAGACTACTTTTCCAACCTGCTGACCTTGAATCTGCTTGACTAACAGCCCAAACACACTCTCACTGGCAGAAACCACCGAGCTGATTTCTCCAGCGTGGATTTCACAACCCCCTGGTGGCGCTTCAACTCACTGCAGCCATCACCACACAAATAAACAGCCATTTGAAATTCATTATCCCCTTTTAATTCAGCCAAGCCTTCAAAGCTTCTAAATGCCTTTCAACTGGTGCTAATGTTTTCTCTTGCTTGCCACTCGTTTGCCCTTTAAGACTGTTGCCATTGGGCTCCATTTGAATTCAACACTTGCTGCCAGAGAGCTTTGCTGTTGTGCGGAGAGAAATTAGGTTATGAGGAAGCAGTGTGTGTCTGAGCAAACAAGCACACCTCTTTGAGGTCTGGTACTCAGCTGCTTACTTTTACAGAGGAAGTTAGCAATTGATAATGTCAGGTGGTGGCTCCATCACTGCTAATTGTTCTCCTGTGATTCTAAAAATGGGTGTTCAGAAAACGAAACAAATTCAGGCTGGGGGAAAGGTATTGTTACAGAAAAATGTTGTGCAGCCCAAATTGCACACGACTAAATTAGAATTGTATGTATTTTTAAAGATGCACATACTTACACAGAAACATAGCCCCAGCAAATTCAATCTCTATGCATTTATTCATCACCGTCAAAACAAAATCTTGCAAAATATCGCCCTCCTGTCCATGTGGAGGACTGAACCAGCAGCCCTGAGGCCCTGTCGTCATCCAGGCCAAGCTGCCAGGAGAGGATGGACAAGAGAAATTTAGAAGTGTCAGATAAAGCGAGGGGGAAGGCGAGTCAGGTCAACCAGGAGGAAGAAGCAATTCAGAAATAGTAGACGAGGATAAGGGTGAGTCCAGAAATTATTGAAGCAAGAAGGGGCATGGAATCTCTCACCTAGAGTTATTAATATTTTCACTGTATCCTCCCTTTGATTGCAACATCCCCCCTTAATAGTTCAAAATAAAACATCAGAATTAAGCTTGTTAACTTGTTACACTATTGATAACTGAGGAAGTCAAAGCAGCCATGGCTACTATAACAGCTGACCATGTTTTATGTATCTTAGTGTCTATTTATCTGTGTTTGATAACGTCAGAATTTTATTACTTACTGTTTGCTGATGAATGCTGTATATCTGCACTTTTGTAGGTAAAAGTACTGATGGTGTCCTCCAAGTATAACAGGAGAGGAAAGAATAACACCTGAGCACAGGAAGGTTGCAATCAACATGGAAACATGTAAGTCTTTTCCACTGTTGTGCTGGGAGACCGAGTGAAGACATGAGGCATGGAGAGAGAGAGAGAGATGGGGCAGATGGGAAAGGCCGTGACTCCTCAGCACTCATCTGTGTGATGACGGTGATCTTGCTGTTTTGCTCACCTCTGTTAACCCCAATTTAAAACCAAAGTATTCCAGGCCGTACCCGTGAAGAACAGCTTGACCAAGTCCCAGCTACACGGAAAGGTGCTTTATCTATCATTGAAAGTGTTTTCCATATTTAGAGTTGTCCTTTTTATCGTATGCTAACAGGCCACAGAGGGAGTCCATCCATCTCGCTGTCTCTCTGTTACATTGTTGCCCCCAAACGTCCACCTCTGACTGGGTGAATCTCATCTTTCATCAGAGAGTTTTACAAGCTGGCAGGTGGCCACATTACAGATCTGGGTGAAGGTGTGAGAGATTAAATCTTGAATATGGGGCCCGAAGTCATTTCAGAGTTCTGTGATGTGTGTGTTGACGGAACCAAGACAGACTGAACCAAACTCACTAATAATGCTATCTGCAAAAACATGTTGCTACACTCACAAGAGCTCCTCACTATGTATCAGTGTGTCATCTCTGACATTGGAGTTCAAATTTAGTCAAGGAAAATACCGGCAGAAAGAGAGACAATGAAAGACAAGACAGAAACCTGGACAGACATATGAATGGAGAGAGGAGATGGAGGGATGTTATTGTAAGTGGGACAGAGAGGAGGAGACACTGATGTAATGTGACATGTGACAGTCTGAACCCTGTCCAGAGAGAGACGGAGAAAAAGCTACACAGACAAGCAGACTGAGAGACAATGATACAATTTAAAGACACAATGCAGGGTTACAGTACTTTGTACTTTGGCACACAGGTGAGGACAGAGTTGTCTTCCATCCACAGTCATTTTCCAAGAAAGGATGATGGATGTTGATATGCAGGATTCTTATACTATGTGATATTTGATGTATAGTAATAGAGAAGGCTATACCTTAATTATAGCTGACATCACCATGTGATGCTGTGTTGTTGTTTGATTGTATCATCTTTAAATCTCCTTTTTAATAAAACTTGTGTGTACATTTTAAATACCATGTTAAACTTAATCTTGAGATTTAGTTCTTGATTGATCATAGTCTGACTTTAAAATGGTCCCTGGCCCACCCTGGGATCCATGGCTCAGTGCTAAACTGTGCCACACCTGCTCCATCAGACAGGGAAGGGAAGAAGCCCAACTGTACTCCTCCAGCTGGGTGAGGTCTGAGGTGCTGAAGAAGCTGGAGCAACACCCATCCACTGAAAACTAGAAGCCTCTAGCCAATCCCGTGCATCTATCACCTTACTTTGATCAACAAGAAGTTTAAATGACAGATGTAGAAGATAATCATGAACCTCCTCTTCATCCTCTAATTCCATGAAAAGATAAAGACCAACTTTGTTTTAGGTTGCTACTTTTTAACTAATTTACTGAAATAATTGTCCCTCCACTGTCAGAAGCTCTCTGCTTCATTTGGTTCACTGAAGACTGAAATCTAAAAACAACTTATAGACATTTACTTTCATTTTTAAAAAGGTTCAGTATTTATATATGTAAGGTTTTGCATACATGCATTGTTATTTTGAGTGCACGCATGGGACTTGTTAATACTGAATTATAATTACTGAATATATTCAGGTAATCAAAGATCTCATTTGCATTTAATATTAATCTAGTAATACTCTTAGTGAGCCACTTTTATTTTCAACATTATAACACATTTCCAACAATTTGTCCTTCACAGGAAAAAATCAGAGTTTATTATTTAATTTATCAGGCTTATTCTCTATGTATTAGAGAAATCTCCAGCATGGCTTGTTGGCACAGCTCCTCTTTTATGGTTGCACTGGTTTTGGGTTTGTAGCAGACGATGCTGCTCTGCAGACACACACATCTCATGCTCTTTTTGTCAAACCACAGGACCTTTCACGATGCCCATTATTGTGGCAAAAGTGGCAGTGCAGTTTTTTCAGCCAATTGGCTGTCCAATGCCATGTTTTTTGAACCCTCTGCTCCTCAGATGTAGAACCACTGTGACGTCCTTTGAGCTGTCACCATGGCACTGATGTGCCTCAGCCACAGTGAAGTTCCTTCTGTGCTTCTACTGTTAATCTGTTTAGCGCTGTGGAAAACATTCAGTTTTTAAATTTCTGCTAAAAGAAATATTAAAAATATTTGTGCTGATTGGTTTCCCTCTAGCTATACTGTATATATTTTCTGTGTAAAGGAATCACCCTTTTTAGCCATGATAATATACTGTAAATATCTAGTTATTTGTCTAGGTCAACCATTCAATGCCATTCCAGTCTATAGGAAGGAAACTGTTTAGGTGACAAAGTGAGCAGGCTTGGGGGATGGAGGAATTTGCTGGGATTTTGTGTGAATGGATTAGTCTGACTATCATTGTCAGTAGCAGGTTGCCAATCTGTCCTTGTCTTACAGGAAAGACGCAGCTCAACAACAATAATAAACCTGTTTTTTGTGAATGTTTTGTTCCCAGTCCCCAGCCACATCCTCTTGTGCCCAAACACACACTTCCCCTCCCCCTCCCAGCACGTGTGGGATTACTTTCATCCATAATCTGGCATGGCTCGTGCCTCTATCACTAAAATGCCATTTGACTGAATTAAGATGTATTCTTCAATTTGGAGGTTGAGGGGCACTTTGATAATTGCAGTGGTTGAATTAGGCCGCGGCTCAGATTGTTTGTGTGTGAACATGGGGAGTGTATATTTACTGGCATTGTGACTTGCATGGTAAAGCGCTCTAAGGGCCTGCCCTTATTCACCAGGTCAGGCAATCAAGACAATGGACCTGCCATTAGGAATATTAATGAACTCCATTTAGAGGTCAGACTTCTCATGTCATGAAAAAAGATTAAAAAACACACTTATGTGCTGTTGTCATGGAAGCTGTAACCCTGCAAAACAGACTTGTTTTCAACCAGAAAATGTGTGTAGTGTCTTGTTAAGTCTTTAAAACTGTGCACAATGAAAGACCATGGTATTGTTCAAACAAGTATCACGTTATGTTTAAGCCACATCACTTTTGTTTTTCTTGCACATTATTTTGCAAAAACAACATCCAATTTTGTGAAAGGAGTTGAAACACTTTGAACCAATCAAGGAAAAGTGTTTGCTATTGTCAGAAGACACTACCAGTTTGTAATATAAACATCTTCTGCTGGATAGACGAGTTTAGAATAAACCTTCACAAGTAGAAACTGAGAAATAAAATAAAGAGGTGCCAAAGGGACTGCTAATTATGATACACATTATCCAAAATCCCTCTGAAGTGGTTTTCACACCTGTCACCAAGCCTCGACCGAAAATTAACTATGCATTGTTTTGTTTTTTTTGTCTTTATCATTTGTGTGTTTTACTGCAACCGCAGATATGTAATGTAGTATATATAAATACCCCCTCTCTGCCCTGAAGGGAATACTTAAAATAGTGACCAGATATCAGAAACTATAGAACACCACGTTCTCAAGAGGAATATATATGAACAGACACAATGCTGTCTACTGGTGTAAGTGTTCTCATTTGAAATAATTTTTAAAAAAGTATAAAAGTATATGTAAACATATCAACACTAGTGTTCAGAACTATGCCCTGTTCATTCATTCACACAAACCTCATGATACAAACTTCCACCCCCCAATTATTGGGTTTTACCTGTATTTATAGAATATGTATGTATGTATATA
>JBAJHX010000053.1:24105481-24122852 GCA_037176925.1 Amniataba percoides | reverse complement strand
TCTTATACACATTTACTATTAGTATTCACGTGTGTGTGTGTGTGTGTGTTGGAGTGGAATCTTCATCACCTTAATGCCATTTGAAGTGTATCCCTGCACCTTGCATGCGCATCAAAGATTAGCGAGTGATGACATTCATAGAGCCACCGGCAAAATACATAGCATGCACCCCCCACACATCTAGCCCTGAGCCCACCAGAACACACACACACACACACACTCCACCATACTGTGAATGTATACATCCTTTGTGCCTGATTCCGCTGCCTCCGCTACAATACACGCACAAATATCCCCTCTGATCTCCCCGGTTGCCTAATCCACCATTACCATAATGAAAGCCCATCTAATCGAATCAGAGGAGGCTCTTCCTAAAAGGATCATGCATGGATGACAGATTAATAAAGAAATAGATAGAGAGAACAATAAAGGGCGAAATGCATGCAATACAAACTAAAATGGATCGTTGGACTTATTTGGGTCAGAAGGAATCACAGTGGGAATGAGATATGGGTGCTGGTGATCAGCATCATGGGGAGCTTTAAAAGGTTTATGGGCCACAGACTGGAGTTGTTTGGAGACAAGATGGAGCTAAAACGGACTACGTAACATTACAATCACCCCTGACTGCAAAGTCATAAAACTACACAGCAATACATGTTGGTTAATGTAGGGTATGTAACTGCTGTCTGTCCCACCCCTTCAGTGTCTCTTTTTGTATGTTTTTTCTCTTTTTTTACTATCAATGTATTGTGTTTGTATGTGTTTCTGATATTTCTCTATTTCTTACATTGAGCTGAATGTATGTATGCATTAGTATTCTGTATTTCTTTTAGTAGCCTTTGAAGATAGGTTACACAGGGATACTTTTTGAAATTTTTGGTCCTTCATGGTAGAGCAAATATCTCAAAGGTCAGAGTTTGGTGATGCCTTTGTTAGAGTGGATTTTATATTTGGAAATCTTAATGGTACCTTCTAGTCCAAGAGAAAGAGAGGCACATCTGTATGCCCCTTCAGTCCCTTTTCTCCTTTAAGTACTCTCCACCTTGGCAAGACAAAGCTCCTACTACGTCCTCCAACTCCTTCATCAGTCCAAGCCTTAGATTTACATGTCACAATGAAACCTTCCAAATCCAGGGAGGTGCATAACTCATCGTGGTCATGGTTAGTCATGTGCCGAACACACAGAAAGTCTGTTTTCCTCTTGAGAAACATGCAAAATGATGGATGATGGAGCAAAGAGAAAGCCAAAAAATATTGTGCTACATCTGAGCGAAAGATGTCAACATGATGCATCAGATGGTGCATATGTACACGTGCTGAAGGAAGACATGGAGGTGACCCATGGTACTCTGGTGCAACATACTAGATGTTTCCACCATAAAAACCTCCACGATCTTTGCTGCAGTACACCCTGATGATATGGCCCATGCTGTTCATCAAGGAGCCGGCCAAAGAGTTTGTCAGGCCATGCATTAGGATGTGCCCAGAACACACGCAGTGCAGCTCTACAAGCTGAGCTGCTGAGTGTATGCAGTGACATAAAGTACAAAAGAATGCAAGTGGATGTTGACATACTTGAGTTTGGAGAGTTTTTATTAGCGTAGTTCACTATGATGTATGGAAAGTCAGGAGTGGGTGCTCCCAGTGCAACAGACACGTGTAAGGATGATAGTGACAAAGATTTTGTGGTTGTTATAATTATCTGTGATGAGAAAACAACGGCAATGGCAATGAAAACTTAATCCACTGTAATCAATTATGTGGTGTGATATACTGATGTTTGCACTATTTGAGGGAAGTCGCATCAATACATTAAAGTACTAATAGTTTTATATATTGTACTGTTTTGTCTCTTTAAAAAAAAAAAATTACAGTGTTGACTATCCAGGTTTCATCCAGGTTATTTTTGACCCATGTGAGTTTTAATTAAATATGTAAACAAGGTATTGTCTCTTTACATAGCAAGACAGAGAAATTAATTGAATGACTTGTGATAATGATAATGAAAACAAAATTATGTATTTATGACAAATATTCATAAACAGAGGGAGCTATGATTCAAATGGGTGTGCCTCAAACAGTACCAGGTAGTCCTGTTTTAACATTGAAGTCTTGCGTGGTCACTTTGTTCTTCTTGGGTGGGCAGGTGAATAAAAAGCCCAAGGTGGTGTTGGAGAGCCAAGGACACTCTTCCAATAGCATGCTGTTGTGTGATGTACATTTATCATATCTCCTACAGTATTTTGAAAGGCTCCATTTACATAAAATCTAAGTGCAATCAGCCCCTGCAGGGTGGGCGGCAGCGACAGACCATGCTAAAATTAGAGTGCAGCTCTTCAGACAGGGCTTGCCTGTCGAAGGTAAACCCTTCTTAAAGGTAAAGCTTAATGACCTTTTGTTTGTTTTTGTTACCAACAAGAAGTGCTGCCTTTGTTCCCCTTTTACCTTAAATGTTATCATTCATTTTTAAGTTTCCACCAAATAATTTGTTAGGACAATCCAGTTCTATTGTTATTAGCATGTATATTGATCCAACTTTGTATCTTACTGCTGCTTCTCACAAGAAAGCTTGAGCCTACATGGTGCAACTGGCAAAACAGTGCCTCTCCTTGTTCATATCAATGGAAAGACTGCAGAGAACTGATAAGGTTGGCTAACATGCTAACATTTTTAACACCTTTACTTTAAAACAAATTATCCTCATAATGGCTGTTTAGGACATTTTACTGCAAGTGGCCTACAACAGAAATCGATCATTGCAGCTTTAAAACTGTCGCTACCCTTTGGTAGGTTTAGTAGGAAATATGAATTGGTTGCTAAAGAACAAAACAAAACAAAAATACAACCAAACATGTAAGTGGAAACTCAAAAATTTTAAAAGTTGTACCATGAGGCTGTGAAAATGTGGAAGTGTGTCCAGTAGACAGAACTATATTACATATTTAGTCCACATTAGGACCTTCTCTACTTCCCCTGCATACATTTTCTGCATTGCTGCATTTACTGGAAAGCATATTTGCATACACTATACATAAATCAATATACATGTGAAAAGTACATCATGCAGTGCTATGAACATCTCTAACTCTGTGTCCTTCACTGCCTATAATGTGATGCATCTCCATCTGTACACGTTTCTATCCTTAAGGCTTTAGTAAGGACAGATTGAGAGTCAGCCGTACTAACAGCCCTTGATTGCAGCAACTAGTGTGTAATAATAGTGGCAGCAGGCACATTATATTGTTAAGTGGCAATGCTACTTACCAGGAGACAATAGCAAAAGCAGAGCCAGGTTAATCAGTAGACACAGAAAAGTTGAATACAGAAGAGATGCCAATAAATACAGCAAGTGCCAGGAGTGACCATTCAGACATTTGTTACCGTGTGCTATTTATCTTCCATAATTGTAATTTTTTTCTCAGTGAACATCGCTTACCATATTACCATGGTAATCCCCAATTACTGGCACAAGCTGCACTTTGTGTGAGACACACACACACAAACACAAGGAGGTGAGGTGTGTTATTTTTTTCATGGTTGTGTGGAGAGGAGAGCCAATTAGTGAGCATCCAGATGCTGTTTAGCTAATCCCTGCTCTGGAGGAGAGCCTGCGCGCACACACACACACACACACACACACACACACACACACACACTCGTGCATGCATTCAGACTTGTATACTAATGTGAGCAATCAAGCTTCCACAGAACAAAAATCACACACATACATGTAAACATCTCCAGGAGAAGCACACAAAATATGCACATATCCATACAGCTAAACAAATTGACAGTGCATTTGTATTGTTTCCCCATTTAATTACAGCTGCCTTGCTCAAGTCTTTAAGGTTCCTGACCTCTTGTAACTCCATGGAGCTGTTTTTATAAGACTGGGTCCCTCTTTTGTTTATTTCATGTGTGCACACGAGAACACACATGTGGTTCGCACAGTACATGTTTGTTAGACCTTAGGGCGAAGTCTTCAGTCAGGCTCAGATATTGGAGGGGAATGGTGGGTATGCAGGGTGTAGAATCCTAAAAACTATACAAATATGAATAAAATCATCGTAAACTTAAATGAATAATGGTCAATGTAACCAACCTGTGAACTGAGGCTATGTATTAACCAGCGACTATTTGTTATCCTGGCCTTTGACAAATGTCCTCAAGTGTTAAACAAGGTCAGTAACACACTGGGTAGGATTTAGCACGTGCACTGGTGATCTAGTTTACCTGTGTAGTAGATACTGACTGACCAAAAACTTCAGCCAACTTCAGGCTAAATCCAGTCACAACTAATTCATTTCCATAAGATGTGATCCACATTTCAAGTGTGTATAGAACAGCAAGGCTCCCTGATAATCACAGAAAGTAAAGCTTTATATGAAAATAATGTGTCATCTTGCCGCAGAAAGATCAAGTGGAACAGATGTTATGCTAATGCAGACCATCCGTCAGTTAGCATGATTGACAGGGTACTGTCATTTAAAAGAGGAGCCCCAGTCATTACAATTTTAAATGCTAAAAGCTTGCCTCGGAATAAACAGCATATGGGCAAAGTAATAGGCCACTGGATGAGGGATGAGGGGAGGAGGTGACTAAACTGACGGCAGTTTCAAGATACATTTTTTCAATGTATGAAGTGACTGTTTATACACCTTCCTGAGAGCTGTGAGCCTGCCGCAGAAAATGATTATGATTATGACAGGAAGTAGTGGAATTCAGTGAAATGCTATGGAAAGACGCTTCAGTGTTTACTTTCTGTTCCTGACAACGTCAGCACCCTTTGATAAAGCCAAACAAATTACCAATGGATGGTTCTCTCAGGATAACAAGGGTACTATACACCAACAAAACATAAAGTACAGCTTTAGCTGTTAAACTATATATGCCAGATGGGTGTGGTTAAGTAAAGATGGTGTGAAAAGGCAAATAGCCACATTAACATAAAGGCATAAATGTGGCAAAGGTATTCTCCCCCCAAATTTCAGAATTTATTATTGGACAACCAAATTGTACTGTGTCTTACTGGACACATCAACATTTGGACAAGCACTGTCTCACAATTTGGGCCTGAAAATGTTTGAAAAATTTTCAATTTTACGTAAATTCCTAAATTAATTTTTTTTTAAAAAAGGATATAAAAACATGACAAACAGAAGTCATGGGGTTGATTTTGCTATCTAAGAATATGGTGACACACTGGGATCCACTCTTTGTTACAGCTAGTAAAAAAGGGATGCTATTCTGCATACTAGTTTTATCCTAGCTGCAGTGGGCCAGACAACAAAGTGTTACAGATCAAACAAAGACATGAATTAGGATCTCTCCATGAAAAGTAATGATTTCTTTATTAAGGCACAGGTAGGAGCTCCTCTGAGTCAGTTCAGCTAACTGCTGCAGGCAATAAGTGCAAGATGCCCAGCAGCCACGGGCCTCACCCAGTGTAGACCTGTATTTTATGTTTTGAGGGACAGCCTAGAACAGAGCTTATTCAGGGTGAAATTTATGTAAAACCCATTCACTCCTAAAATATATTTCACTTTCTAAAAAAGTTCCAGGCAGTATGCTATTTAGTTTGATTCTTTCAATTTTTTGAAGACAGATTATGTGTGTAACTGTGTTGCAGTGGCAGTAATTATTTTCTAATCCATCAGAATGACAGACAGCAGTTGGACTCATCTGTCAACATTCCTAAAACTCTGACAGTTAACACAAACCCTGATTGCAATGTGTGTGGGCTCCTTCTGTCTCTTTCTCTCAAACATTTACCAGGATTTGACTGATGTGGGATTTGAAAGGCCAATATTTAATTTGTGAGGAGAAACGTTTCAATAGAATCAGTCCCCGAAAAGGTGTTCCCTTTAGGGAGAAACATGAGGCAATACTGTGCGAGCTTACAGGGATGGGTGTGTCCTAAAAACATCAGGAAATTAGTCAGCAGATGTGACACACGCACACTTCTGTGGAGACTATTAACATTTTAAAACCATCAGTGCTGGGCTGCCTCAATTTTCATCAAAATTCACACTCCTTTTCTGAGTCATAACCTAATGCGTCAAATCTGAACACGTGGTATGTTTGACTTTTTAATAAAAACCCTCCAGAACCTGCATGACGGTTTTCATATTTTTAGGTTTTCTACCTAGCAGTAATCTGAATTCTGAGCAGTATTCACATTAGCTAGAGTCTCCGTCTTACCAAACTTACAAACAGGAACATGTATTGTCCTGGACCAACAAAAGTCATTTGGGTCCAGTAACATGATCTTCTGTTGATAATCTCTCATACCACTAACAACACACTCTGCCCATGACATGTAGGCCATAGCACAAGTTTGTTGACTTTGTCTCTGGTTCCCTACAGTGCAACACAGCCACTCTGGCAGCCTGCCAGCTGCTGTCAATCAAACACAGACATCAACAAGCCTCTCCAGCCGGCTGAGACCACGAGGAGCATTTCAGGTATTTCCCCAAATACCTTTTTAGTCTGACATCAAGCAACAGATCACTATTAAGAGTGCATTCAAAAAACATATTGTTGCTTAATTTCTAAAATATTTATACTTCTACAGGCACTCTGGATGGATGAACCATTCATGTAAAGATGTTCATCATTTGGTGTTTTGATGATGGTGGTGGAGAGCTCTGTCAAACACGTCCCTCCAAAATCTCTCACAGCTGTTCAGTTGGGTTGAGATGTGGTGACTGTGAAGGCCACAGCATCTGATTCACATCATTTTCATCACCAACAAACTATTCAGAATTTTTGACAGTCATTAATGAAAAATAAGTGATTCACACTAAGACACACGAGACATAATGTGGCAAGAGACACACCAGCCACAACAATAAGAAAAAACAAAACAATCATAGAAATACAAATAAGTTGAAGCACCTGAGTTGAGGTACCTGAGTAATTTTGATATTTCCTATTTAGATGTTCTTATTGTACACAACGTGAGGTGTATGTATGCATCTTTTTTTTATCTATTCATTTTAATTTATTTGTATCTTTTATTTATCCTTGTATTTTTTCTATTTAATTTGGATTTGTTTGTTTTTCCTTTTTTCTTCCACTTTCCTTTATTGCTGCTTTCTTAGCTTTTTGAACTTTTAGTCCACCTTTAATCCAAAGGGAGGTTGCAGGCCCATTGCAGGTCCCGTCCCCTCTATAGCATCATCCATCCCTACAGGTTCCCAGCTGTAGGGATGGATGATGCAACTGAGGAGCCCCCATCACCATGTGAAAGTTGTCCACTCCCCCAACCCCATCGACCTCCAGAGTACAGTCAGAGCTGGCTCCCACCCACCCAGTGGCAACCGCATGAGATGAAACGAGCGAGGTCTGTAAATGAAAAAAAAAGTGAGAATTCTGGAGCACTGATGTGTTAAAGTGCCGGTGTGGGAGGATGTAAAGGATGAGTCAGTCTTTTGACTGAGTGATACAGGTGCATGATTGCTAATGGTCACTTTTAGATATTTAAAAAGATTGTTGGATACGAAAAGGTCAATTTGTCAAAGTGACTTGTAAGGGAGAGGTATGAGTATTTTTTCCCATCAGATTTCTAAGCATTCAAGTCATCCATTTATCCTTTTATTGCTTTTGTGGATTGAAAGAATCCTAAATAACTTAATTGGGGCTAATGTTCTATTGACAGGGAGAAAGCGTAAAGAGTGTTAAAATCACCTCCATTTTTGATGAGTTAGAGGCAAGGCTGGGTCATTGTTGTTTGCACTGCATTATGGTGTGAATTTATGATTTATTTAATGCAGTTACATTGAATCTGTTCCTCAAAAATGTAGGTGAGTTTATTATAATCAGCACGTGTTCAAGCTGATTAGGTGATCTGTAACTTTTATTCTTTTGGCCTGTGAGCGAATGTTGATGAAATAAAGGACGCTGCATGAAAAAGAAAGAAAAGAACAGTGAAAGAGCAATCAGTTGCTTTAATGTTGGTCAAGAATGTCAATTCTGTGTGTCCGTGTAGAGTTTATCCACTACAATGTATGCTTGTATATTTGTCGTTCTGTGTTCCATAATGAGGTATAACATTCTTTGTCTGCTTGTTCGCTCCTTGAGAAAATTAATCAGTGGGGCTAAATTGTGTTCCCTTAAGTTCCTTTGTCTTGATTTTGCTCTATGTATTTGTTGAGTTCCTGTTAACCATGATGGGTCAGAGGCTTTCAGTGGTGCAGTTGCAGAGCATGACGATTTTGTGCAGAGCTTCCAAGTCATCAGATATTCTGTTTTCCAGTATTCCTGAGAAGATCAGATTATCACATAATCCCATACTCCAGGTTCCAGTGCTCAGTGTGGTTTCTCGTGTGGTGTAAAACTCAAGAAAAACTCACAAGAGTCTATTTTCTTTTTTGGGCAGGTTTGTTTTGTTGTCTGAGAAAATGACTGGAGCAGCTGATTTGCATTTTGAACAAGAGTTAGTTGGAAATAATACGTCAATGATGTATTTCACTTCTGATCCAGGTACAGGGTGACAACAGTCGCTGTGATTCTGGTTAACATAAATCAGTGATTTGGTCATTGTAATTCTCTTTATTGTGTACTTGTATTGCTTTGTATCAAAGGTCATTAGAAGATTTCTCTGTGTACAACTCCCTCTCAGTCGCCGATAGAAATACTCATTTCTGACAGAGGCACCTCTACCTGTACGTAATAACTTAGTTCCTGAGTAGGAGCAGAAACCAACAGAGGCTACTGTTTGGAAGAAAAAACACACCTGAGGCACTCTGGGGACTTGAGGACAGATTTTCCACAGCTTGCCTGAGAGAAATTATGGCAGTTTACAGCACAGAACACACCGACAGACACAGTGCAACTTGTATTTGGTTGCACACACACATTATCATTGTCTGTCCATTGCCAAGGCTCCCCTGAGCCTACTTCTTGGTCCACGGTACATCACTTCATTTGACCATTTAAACAATCCCCAGGGTGCATTATAGAGACAGAGCAGCACCCGCATAATTACTGCCGGAGAGCTGGCCGAGCACCAGTGTGTGTGCATCTGTAGGGATTCCTGTGAGTGTCTGTGTGTGTGTCTGTATATGTATGCATGTTTGTGTAAGCTTATAAGTATCTGTATGTTCATGTGTGTGTGTGTGTGCATGCAAATAGAAAGGCCTGATCTCTCCCGCACTGTGATGGGCTCAGCACTTCATTCCTTATTCATCAACAAGTGCAAGAGGAAGAAGCACTGAGCAGAGCTATACACACACACCCACCCACACACACACATATGTACGCACACACACGCACAGAGTCATTGTTTTTTAGTGTACCAGAGGGGCCACTGAGGAACAGAAAGAGCTGGAGGATTACAGGGTTTCTGGAAGAAATGGATGGCGATAAACTCTCAGGTCTGGGAGAGTTGGCTGGCTGACACTGCTGCCTGGAACAGTTAGAGTGACTGGGGCAAAGTAGTTACAAGGGAATTAACTCTGAGGAAACACACACACACACACACACACACACACACACACTTAAGCAACAGTAAAATAGAGAGGTACAATGGTAAATTCACTGAGATACTACTGAATTAGTGTTACTGAAGGTTGTACTGTAGCAGAGGAGATGTCTCTGAGGGACTGTAAAGATCTTCTGAACTGAACACACATTACACACAACTCTACATGTAGAGATGTTACTGTGGAGAGTTCCAGTGCTGCACAGTACTGCTAAATTTATTATATATTGGAATTTATAGAGGCACACACATTTGAAATACAGCAGTGAGAAGCTGTGTTTTCTGGATTGTGGTCATTCATTACTACAATATTGCCACAACATCTAGTTGTAGAAAGTATTTCAGCTTGAGTGAAAAATGTGCAATTGTCCTGAGACCTTATAATTTTATTTCATAAATGTATGGAGACAAGAAATCAGGACTGTTTTCTGTATTAAAATAACAGACAGATGTAATGTTTCATCAGTCGGAGTATGAAAGTGAGCTGTAAACACACACTTCTCACATCGTGGTGTGTGCTGTATGTGTGTATGTCTTGTCTTTATGTAAATGCAGTGCATTTCTTATAATAATATTACAACATTATTTACTGATGTAAAATATTATACACAGTTTTGAATAAATGTATACGTAGTATGGGCCTGAAAAGGCAGATGATGATTCTCAAATTAATCTGAAAAAATCTATTTGATCTGTTCTGTTGAAATCTATGTGAAATCCTGGATGTCACATAATTTCCTGCTCATGAATTCTGATAATACTGAGACAACTTATTGGCCCTGCTCGGCATAGACACCAGCTCGACCAAGTAAAAGTAACTCAAAGATTTCGCAATGTGACAGTTTTAGTGTGCTGATGGAAAGAGAGAGAACACAAAGATTGCCCTTTTTGCTCATGTAAGATTGCAGAAATTAGGTCCTTTCCTTCTGTGGCTGATGCAGAGATCCTAAATCATGGCTTTGTTTCATCCAGACTAGATTACTGTAATGTTCTGTTGTCTCTCTCCATTCCTCCATTTCAAGTGGAGATACAGCAAGGATGTTACGTAAAACTAGAAAATGAAGCAACGTTTAGCCTCCTTTCATTGGCTCGCTGTCCGTATCAGATCAGACTTGTTTGGTGAGTTATAAAATTAAAAATGGGCCCAGCCCTTCATATGTGTCTGATCTCTCTAAACCGTATGCCCTGTGCCCTCTGTTCTCACAACACTGGGCTCCATTGTGTCCCCAGAGTCAGAAAAGCTGCAGGGCTTTTTCATATTGTGCCCTTTTTCTCAGGAATTATCTTCCTGCTGACATCAGACATCCTGACTCTCTTGAGGCCTTTAAATCCAGGCTGAAAACTCATATTTTCTTTTAACTTTCAATTAGGGTTTATTGTTTTTTACCTCTGTCTTCATATCTCACTCCGCTGCTTTACCATGTTACCTCGCCTTTAACCCTCTGCTGCTTTGCTTTTTATTTCTGCATGTCTCTCCCTCTCTCTTTTCTTCTCTCTCTATCTCTACCTTCACTGAGCTGGACTATCAGTCATCCTGGGACCTCTCTCTCTCTCTCTCTCTCCAGGCTGTCTGTCTCTCTTCTCTTTACGTCTGTCTGTGTGTCTGTGTATCTCTCATTTTCTTGGAGTTGCCAGGGGTGAGAAGCATTGTGGATACTCTCTCTCTCTCTCTCTCTCTTTCTCTATCTCTCTCTCTGTCTTACTCACTGGCTGAGCGCTGCTGTGTTCGCCCAATGAATGAGAGGGTTGCCTCCATGCAGCAAAAAGTCGTGGGGAGGAGGTCTCTGACTTTTGTGCTGAGGCACCAAACAGCAGGTCAGCGTACCCGGTCTACTTGGAGTTGGTGGGTGGTATCCTGGTAAGTGTGTCGCCTAGAGACTCTATAATTCTGCTAGATTTCAACTCTCATGTGGAAAATGATGGATGAACCTGGAGCGAATGGCCTTCCTGAGTGGTATTTTGTGACTGGTCTTCTGTGCAAGTTATGGGTTGGTCATAACAAACACCATGTTCAAACACAGGGTGACTCATCGGTACACGTGGTGCCGGAGCACCCTATGCCAAAGGTCAGTGATTTTTACATACATACAACCATATGTCTCAGACATTTGGGTGAGGAGAGGAGCAGAGCTGTCAACTGACCACCACCTGGCGGTGAATTGGATCAGGTCAGGGAGGCAGCTGGGCAGACCTGGTAGACCTAAATGTCTAGTGAGCAGAAACTGGCTGAGGTTCCTGTCTCTGAGGCTTTTACCTCCCCAAACTGGATCAGCACCTGGGAACACGTTGGAATCCCCCTGGAGGAGCTAGAATGTGTTTGCTGGGGAGGGGGGACATCTGGGCTACGCTGCTCAGTGTGCTGCCCCGTGACCCCACCCCAGATAAGTGGATACAAATGGATGGATAGACTGCATCCTGCTGTCATCCTGTGTGACTCTGTGTACAATGACGCAGAAAAATAAGAAAGAAGGCAGATGTATTGACTGATATTATGAGGTTCGAATCAGGGTCTCATTTACTTTAGTCAGCAGCTTTGTTGTTTAAAATGCACTGCACAGCAATGACATCTCTCTTCTTTTTGTTAGATAAAGTTGTTAACCTTTTGGTAAGATCAAAGACTGAAAAAGAATCAGATGGAAGTGTCATTTACAGACTACACATTATGCAACTCTCCTTTCAGGGATACACAGACGACATCTCAGTGTCACTGATGCTACTTCAGCATTAGTCTAAAAAGTCTGAGATAACTATTTGTTTACCTTTATGAAAAATGGCACCCACTGTTTGACAATCCAAAAACGCCTTAAATATATTAGTCTTTTACTTCATTACTTTCTTTTTGCTGAGGCTTTAATCGTTTGTCTCAAACAGTTATTGATGGAACATCTCCAGTTTACATTTTTCATCAAGTCTTAAAATAAATGTAAGATTGCATGTGATTTTTTTGTCTGTCCTTGTAGCCTCTCCTGCAACCACTCTCTCTACACTCTTGACCTTCTCCATCCTTTCTTTCTGAAGGCATCTGGGTCTGGGGGCCCATGGTGAGTGCTGGGTGGGCCTCCAGGGTGCCTCGCTGTATGTTTTGGGGCCATAGCAGGTTCAGGGGCGTAGGTGGAGGGAGATAATGTAGCCGTTCTCTTCAGGCACTTCCTGGCCTTCTGATCCCAAATGGAGGAAAGCCAGGCAGTGCTCTGCTCTCTCCCTCTCTTCCTCTGTGTCTCTCTGCCTCTCTGTCTCTCCCAACCTCTAACTTTCAGCAAAATATCCAGTAACCTTTGCACTTGTGAGGAGGTGGGATGAATGAAAATAAGGTTGAAGCTGTTTTATTGTCAGTCTCCAATAAAACACTTTCACTGCTGTCATTCCATTCATCGTTTGATGTTCCTATTTCATGGCTTGACAGCATTCACTGAAAGTGAACTGAGCTGTACTGTACACAACACAAGTTTGAGCACAGGGCCACAGCCACTATTCGGATACAAAACCAATTGGTTTAAGGTTTTGCAGTTAATTGCAGTAATTACAGTGGAGATTAACATCGTAAAAGAACATTTCAGTAATATCAATATAACAGACAGGTCAGGTGAAAATGTAAAAAATGTGTAATTAAATATTAAACAGAGACTCTTGTGTGGTTGATGATCCAGCATGGATAAGACTGAGTGAAAGAGTGAAAGAAAAGAACACTCAGGAGAAAAAGAGAAACGGAGCAACAGAAAAGGAGAAGTGCCAGCTTGATGGCTTGCACGAAACTAAAACAAAAAAAAAAAACAGCAGAGGGTTAGAGAAATGAAGTGGAACAATACGTTTACAGCCTGTTTGTTGGATAACAAGGACTGTAAGTAGACGGTAGAAGGATGGTGTTAACATGTACAAGGCCCGAGATATGGAAGGAAAAGCACAGCAATTGAAAGTTTAGACAAAAAGTTTTAAGCTTAGACTTAAAGGCTCCAGCGGTGTCAGACTGTCTGATGTCAGGAGAGAGGTCAATGAGAAAAGGGCCTGCAGCCAGCTGACTTCTTTTTGTGAGGACACAGAGGAGCCCAGTGCTCTCAGGGTGGAGAGCATGGGGCGGGACATAAGGCATAATGAGGTCAGACAGATATGAAGGGAAGAGCCCGTATTATAATTTTATAACTCACCAGAAGCACCTTAAATTGTGATCTGACTTGGACAGAGTCCTGACAAACGGCAGCCTGGTGTAAAATGGGAAAATTTCCTGCTTCCCTCTTTAGACCCTTGCTGCAGCATGTAAAGACCTTTGGTGCACATATGTGGAAGACTGAATAAAAAAGTAAAAAGACAACACAGTAATTCAAACTGGGTGAAATAAATGTGTGAATTAGGAATTAGGACCTAATTTTAGTAATGTTGCATAAGTGGAAAATATGTTGATATAAAGAGAACGAAGGATCAAATGTCATCCAACATATCACTGAGTATCTTCACCTTTGCAGTGGAAATTTATTCCAAAACCCTGTAACATATGGCCAAGAGGTGAAATATTCTTTAGAGAGAGGTCAAGGACTCAGACCTGAAGAACTCCATATTTCACATCAGAAATGAATAATGGAAACACATATTATGTAGTGTATTGCTATCCACTGGTCTTGTTCATGAGCAGCTCAAGCACAAAGTTAAGAGGCTTTAAATAAGTCATTTTGGAAAATACCAAACATGCAAGGAAGCTTTCCCTCAATCCTCCCTCATCTGCTTTGTATTTATCTTTTAGAGGCACAAGTCTATGAGCATTATAAATGTTTTGCAGTGTTTATGTAGACTAATTTCCCTTCTTAATTCATAGATCGTTTGCTTTAATCCCACCATGTTAGTTACAGTGCCCTCCAGAATTATTGGCACCCTTAGTGAATATGCGCAAAACAGGCTATGAAAAAATGTCTTTGTTTATCCTCATGATCTTTCATTCGAAATATTCACAAAAATTCTACCTTTAACTGAAGCATCTTGTTTGGAGAGAGAGAGATGAGACCTACAGAACAATTCCCAGCCAAATGCCAAAATGGCAATGAATAATATGTACAATATACGTATGCTATAAACAGTATGTACAGATGATAGTGTAACAGTGTGTCAAACATTATGTACCGATAGTATTGCAGCAGCTGCCTATCTGTCACACAGTGGTGAACTATTATACAGTGTAATGGTGGAATGATTTCCCAAAACCTTTTTTAAGACAGTGGAAATGAACAGGTCTATTGGAAAATGAGCTCCACTGTCTTTGTGGTGTGTGGAGTGGGTGGGATGGATTGTCAGTGATGGAGAGCAGTTTGTTCAGTGACCTCCTGCTGCTCACTGACTCAGAAGTCTCCATGTTCTGACCAATAGTCCCAACTTAATTTTTATTTGTGTATTTTTTATTGTTGCATAGTACTTTTACTTTCTTTCACAGTTTTACCCTGGGTCCATTAAAATTCCTATCTTCGTGGGATGGTGTTTGGCTGCATAACTATATACTCAAATGGATACTTATTCTTTCATAGACTTTCTCAGTGCATTTCTTACAAACTTGCCCCCTCCTCTTCTGTCAGCCTCCTTCTTGGTCTGATGAAGCTGTAAACCAGGATTTGTTTTTATTATGTGTCCAAAGGGTTTCAGTCAGCACACGTGTCCTGACAGAAACTAGATATTAGATAGATGTTACAGTGTCAGTGAGTTCTTCCAGGTCTGTGGCTGCAGTCTCAAAAACACTTCAATCAGTGCCATCAAACCAGGCCTGGATCTTCAGCTTTGCCTGGTTGATTTATCTCTTCACAGCCTTGAAAAGCTTAGCAGATTTGAGTTTCTCCCTGTAGGTTGGGATAAAATGGCCAGGCAGTATTCAGAGAGCCTCAAAGCTGCACACAGGGGAACAGAGTGATAGCTGTCCTTTATTACAGAACAGCCGTGGTCCAGAATGTTCTCTCGTGTCTCTTGTGAAACTTAATGGATGGATTCTTTTGGAAATTCAGGGCTGAGGTTTTCTCTATTATAATCCTCAAGAACAATGAGCACGCGGTCTGGATGGTTTTGCTTCATGTTAGTTATCTGGTCATCCATTTGTTGTAATACCTCACAAACACAGGCCTGAGGTGAGGCGTAAATCCAGTTCATAATGAACGAGGAGAACTCTCATGGTGAATAGAACCATTTACAGTTTATGAAAAGAGTCTCCAGGAGGGGCTGCATGTTTTTTTCAACACTGTGCCATCTTCCAGCAAGTTTTGTTTGTACGTAGGAACATTAACCCCCTCGTTTTCTGATTAGCTCTGTTATGTAAACCACTCGCAGAAGTTGGAAGCCCAGTAGATGGCTCACCAAGCCAGGTTTCAGTGAATCAAAGTGCAGCACATGTTTAAAAGTCTGTATTTGTTCTGCTGCCCAGAGAGTGGACATTCACCAAATGAACTGATGGTTTGTTCCTCCCCAGCAAGGAGGGAGGGAGCAGAGAACTGAACAAAAAATAATATTAACACAGAAAGTATTAAAGGTTCCTGATGTAAACTAGGACATAAACTCTTTGAAAATCTAGATTTTGTGAAGAGAAACTGAGAGCACTGAGTTTCAGCCACCAGTACAATTTTAAGGCTCTGTTGCTGTTGTGAAAAGAGGACAATTGTTCATTAAGTGCAATTAAAGTTGCCAGGTCAATGTGGCAAGTACTAAACATTGGTGTCAACATAACAAGGACAGGCTAGTGTTGTTTCAAAATTAATTAGAAAGTTGTCCAACACTGCAGATTAGACAGAGGAGATATTCAAGGCAGATACCTTTATCCTGCAGGAAAGAATCAAGTCCAGGGTGTTACCTACTGCTCTGATTCAGTCCATGTACAAACTGAGAACACCAAAACTGCCCAAAGGCTTTATTTAGAGGGTGAAATGCCTTGTTTAAGAGAATATCGCAATCACTTATACCTAAGATCTTATCACAATGACTAATGTCTATAGAATAGAACAAGGTGAAACCCATTACCCTGGACGAGGATATAAGTATTATTATAGTCGTATTTGGTGGTGGTGGTTTTACTTTCAGAGGTTCAAATAAATTAAATGGATTATCCTGTAGTACCCTGGGGTTCAAATTGAAAATAGATTTCAAGATTAAGGCAACACCTCCACCATTTTAGCTGAGTGGACCAAGCAGCATGTGAGTTGGTCGAATCAGGTGGGAGAGATGCGTTTAATGGAAAGAAAACATTTCAGCCATGTTTCACAAACCAGTCATGTCCAGGTTGTGTTGAATGAAATCATTTATAGGTAAGGCTGTTTGTGATAGATAAAAACTACATTTGAAGGTCAGTTTGATGGCCAAGGTTTCAATTGACAAACCTCTGGTGCTACTGTCTGTGAAGATTATTGTGAAGGTAATTCAAGTAAGTAAAAGAGTTTGAAGAAAGTCAACCGGACTTGCTTGAGGTTCTTGAAGACTTCAACCTCTTATCTGAAAGGTCGAAATCTTTCTCATCAAATGACAGGTGAAATGTCTTCAAGCAAGTCCAGATGACTTTCTTCTTAAACTTAGAAAATGGCACTGCTAGTAGATAATGTCATAAGTGAAGCTAGATACATTTAATTTGTAGTTTAAGGTCCCACTGGTCAGCACATGTGACTGTGGAGGGATACAGTAGAAATAAATAGAGATTCATGTGATTCATGTATTTAGAGAATATTTTTTGAGAAAAGGAAAGGAAGGAAACAATCTCTGTGATATTAATTAAACTATCAGTCCACACTCTGCAACATATTAACAGAGCTGATGGACTCTGCACTGTAACTCCAGCTGTAAACCATGCAGACTCTGATCATCTGAGACCTGCCGGTCAGTGACAAGGGGCCCCTGACAGCTTGTTCAAACTTAAGATTGCTTTTAGAATTGAATTCA
>JBAJHX010000053.1:24082413-24105381 GCA_037176925.1 Amniataba percoides | reverse complement strand
ATCATTTTCAAAGTTTGCTTGTGTTCTCGCGGACAGACCTGACAAGGCATGAATTCAGATTTTTAAACGAAGCCGCATCATGATAAAATTATTTCATCAGTGTCTGTGTGTATGATTTTTGAGATACCAGTCTGAAACTACCAATCAGCAGAGACAGGAGAGGTGGATATTCACAATAAACATGAATGATCCCGAAGTCAAACTCACTGTTGTACAAACTGCCGTCCCGTGCACGAGCGTGGGATGTGTGGTGTCTGTTTCCAATTTTTTCAGAAAGAGGCTTTTCACCCAGCTTTCACTCTGCCATTTTGGCCTCTGAGTTTGTGTAAATATACAGAGCTGGACTGTTTCAGTAACAGCCTACACGTCACCTCTCTGCTCAGCATTCAACTTTCCCCTCTCAACCTACAGCCATCTCCCGACTGCTCCAAACGTCAGTGCTATTTGCATTAGTCTGTCAAAAAGGATTAAAGCAAACTAAGCACAAAATGACATTACCTCTCTGAGAATGTGATATGAGCCACACACACACACACACACACACACCCACACACACACATATATGTGAACCTCAAAACAGTTCCCCTTAGCCTTGACTTTCCTCCCAGTGGTTAAGGGGTTAAATCATGTGTGATATTCCTCCTGGCAAAACACATGGCAGCAAAGCGGGAGTGTAGGTTTCTTCCCCCTCACTGGTTGTTCACCTACAGCACCATCACTTACACACCACTGGCTATGTGTTTCAGTCACCTCAACAGAAATTAGGACTCTTAGTATTCAGGTTCATAAAGAAGATCGTTTATAGCTTGAATCTGACACAGCATGTGATTACTGCTAAAGTTAACACAAAATCTGTGTTTCAGTTCACATACAGCGCATCAATAATTATGTCATGTCAGAAAACATGGGACATTTGTTATGTTGTCAGACATCACTACATTTGTTAATCAGAACCATCAGTCAAACCAGCAGTTTAAGGCTCTATTTAAACAACAGGACATGTCTAAAGTGCATGGCACACATGCATTTATGCCATGTCCAGCTCCACTTTTGCATATTCTGTCTTTATGTATGTGTATAATTACGCAAAGGTATTTTCTCTTAATCATAAGAGTGTTTTGCATGTTAAACTAACCAGCCTGTCATCTCCCCTTAAAAGCCAGCTGCAGCTCCACCATCTCTCAGTCCTTTGTCCCATCAACACCTCCATTACAGCAAATGCTGTGTCCCTGTGTGTGTGTGTGTGTGTGTGTGTGTGTGTGTGTGTGTGTGTGTGTGTGTCACAAGCAGATGTCATTCAAATCTGCATGTACACATAAATCATCCACCGACTGTGTTTGTGTCAGCTTTTGGATGTGTAGAAGAACACATTACATTCATTTACATTAGATCCTGACCGAGTCTGTTGGCATCTCTGAAGATGTGAATAATCCAGGAGGTGATGCTGCTGTGCTTCAAGCGAAAATGCACAAGGAAACGTGCTTATTGTTTCATCCACACTGGTGCTGAGGATATACCTGCAATCCATGCATCATGCATGTTGTGAGCCCGCCCATGTAGGTGCATCTTACTGTCTAAGTAATGCACCTTTTAAATAGCAGAAATAAACTGCACTGACTTTAAACCTGATTTCTTTGTACAGTGGTCAAATAGCTCTCTGCTGCCCCAAGACACTGCCTCAACTAATTTTAAAATCAACACACACGTGTCCACAGATGTATATTTTCTACTTACAACTGGCATACAGCACAACTATCTTTTTCACGTCCATTGTCCTTGTTGTATAAGATGGGGCCATATATGTTTTCCACAGAGGGTTGAATCATGTAAATCCGATAAAAAACATACTTTTAATTCTTTTTATCTGGCAAAATTAATCATGGAAATTCATTGGTAGAAAATGCCACAGAGTACTTTCATGGAGAAAGATATAAAAATATAGATTTGTGACAGTTTTTATGAAAAATAACCATGCATTTTCCAGAAAAACACAAAAAATAAGTATCTCAGAGGTCATTGTAATGGTGTGTTCACACAGCACGGGATGGATGGTCGAGATAAGGAGGTTACACATACTTACAACTTGCATCCTAGTAACTGAACAGCTCAAGAACGTAGACTGTAGACGTTATGTAAGGATCAAACAAAAGTCTAACACTAGCTATATACTTTACATTTTTTTAAAAATCCAGAAAGCAGCAGCAGGTGTCCACATTAACAGTGAAGCAGCTTTTTCCTGCTGTAATCATTCCTCCTGTTCACACTGGCTGAGTTAGTCAAATGGATGTCTTCACAAGACACAGTCTTTTCAAGAAGGAACTCCCACTTTGTGTTTCCCTGGACACTCTTTCCCTGATGTGCTGGTGTGGAACAAAAGTAACACAAAGAAAAGATTTTGTACTGAAAACACAGGAACCTTGTAAGGATACTCACTTGGTGTTATTAACTCAGACTGCTGAAGCCTCATAGTGTGTGCACAAATGTGCCTGACTGACATCCCACACACTCTGTTGTACATTTTGTTACATCCATTGGGGTGGGACTATTAATTAATTAATTAATTAGCTGCACTGGATTAACATTTACAAGAGGACAAAAAAAACAAATATGAATTGATAAAAAACATTTAAATTTGTGTGAAGTAAATTTGCTGAAATTTAACTGTAATTGTAACTGTAACTGACAATAACAGTATATCAGTATAACAGTATATAACGTTTAAATACTGAGACTAGTACAAGGCTCCTTTACTACTGCTGCAGTACTTGAGAACATTGCACTTTTTATTAATGCTGCTAAACAAGGCTGCATTCTTTGTCATCTTTGTGAATGAAGTGCACGGCCAAAATAACATTTAATACAATGCACACAATAATACACTCATCCTGACGCTGAGCTGGAACCAAGTATTTAATAATTACACTATTTTGATTTCCACTCCTGTGGGTGGAACAATCTGCTGTACACCTCGATCGGCCCTTTCTAACAGTTTGGTGGCCTTCCAAAAACACCTCTCTGTGTAACGCAGTTACAAACATCACCACAAACTATCTGCGGAAAGGACTGTATGGTTGAATCAACACCTCCCTAAAATAACTGGAGAGTTGCATTTCATAAAGCCCAGAGCCGTCCTGATACATTAGTATTTAGCTTTAATGTGTTCCTGTGCCGTGGCGCCAACAACTGTCACAGCCCCAGGAAACAGTTGATATTGTCAGCCGAGGTTTGACTCCCACTCTGCGACAGGACAAATCGGTGTCAGTTTGATTCCCGGTGCTCGGCGGAGGATTTGGCTTGAGTCTGAGCAGACCTGGCGTGTGCCAATGCTGTTGCCACGCCAACAAAGAACTGAACCAGGAAGTCACTACAGTGGTGAGCAGAAATGAGATATGGAGAGAGATATTACAGTAAGAATTGGGTCATCTGATGTGTTTTTTTTTGTGGGGGAAAAAATCTGGTGAGTCATTAATAAATGTGCATTAACTCTTTATCAAATCTTTCTCTTTTTACTCATGGAAAAATGTAGACATTTCTACCTTTCAGGGTTTAATGAACTGACTGATTCTGACAGGTAATACAATGAGAACTTTTTTTTAGTACATTTCTTTGTTGTAAGTGAACTTGAAGATTTACTCATCCCTCCAACTGCTGACATTTTAATTCCAGGACGTCTGCCAGTAATTCTGAATAGGTCTTCAAAAGTGTACTGAGTTAAAAAAGAAAAAAAAGAAATAAGATAGACATAATACCTCATATACAGCAGATTATGCTGTATTTATTTTTTCTCTATACATTACACATTGCAATTAATTAGAAATAAATATTTAAAAATAAAAATAAATAATGATAATTTGAACTAGAAATTCAGTACTGTTTAATTTAAAGTGTACTGACTGGGGTTGTAAAAATACTGATGCCAGGCTTTGAAATGTAATGACATTTAATAGAAAATATGACATTAAAGAATTGATTGATGTTGCCTACAGGAAATTCCTAAAACAGAAATATTGGTGTTTGATAATGTTTGATAGATGATAACATGAGGAGAGAAGTCTCCTTCTTTTTATGCCCAATGCTGATTTAAACCCAGCTCCACCTTTTGACATTACCTATAATGTCTCGTCTCAATCCTGTCACTTATTTTTCCGGTATAACTAAATGATGAATATCAGAGCTGAATATCAGTAGCTTTGTGTACATATGGCAGGTGATTGACAGCAGATAGAGCATCCACGGTGTGCATAGATTTGAGTTTTACTGATGATATTTCCATCATAATTACAGTGTATGTTTAAATCATTTACAGTGGGTGTTTGTGTTTCCAGGTTACCACACAAGAATCTTTCCTGACACTCTGTGACTGCTGTTAAATGTCCATCACAGTGACAGCCTGAGGAAAGAAACTGTACAGAGCTCTGTAGCGCCTACCAGAGGGGAGGAGGTGGAACAGGTTATGTCCAGGGTGTGATGGATCTTCACTGATGCTTC
Organism: Amniataba percoides; assembly: GCA_037176925.1. Classification (NCBI taxonomy): domain Eukaryota; kingdom Metazoa; phylum Chordata; class Actinopteri; order Centrarchiformes; family Terapontidae; genus Amniataba; species Amniataba percoides. The sequence continues at coordinate 24,100,893 of JBAJHX010000053.1, read as the reverse complement.
CTGCCAGTTTCTTGACTCTGGAGATGTCTAAGTCCTGAATGGAGGGCAGGTCACACCAATGATTCTTTCTGCTGCCCTGACCATCCGTTGTTGTCTGCTCCTGTCCTGTTTGGCAGACGACACTGATGGATGTGCAGAGAACAGACTGGATTATTGCAGAGTAGGACTGGATCGGCAGCTCTTGAGGAAACCTGAACGTTTCCGCAGCAGACACGGTGCTGCACAGAGTACCTGTTTGTGGAGTGGGTATACTTTTCTAAGAGTGACTGGAATCTAATTCAAATGGAACCAAGTCAGAAGCAGAATATGAGATCATGGGTGAATATTGTAAGCCTGTATGTTTCATGTCCACAGTGGAAAGACTGTGCTTACGTGATGCATACACAAACGTTTTCATTACCGAATGTGCTGTTGATGCCCTCTATTGCCTCACAATGCATCGTGCACAAGAAAGTGAGGAGCTTTAAGTGTATGCAGACACAGAAAAAAACATTTTAAGAGTGTAATTGTCATATTTCAAAAATGCAGTTTAATTAAAAAGTAAAAAAGTTCAAATGATACTTTGGTAAGGTGTTTTTGTATAACAACTGTAAGTACTGCAAATACACTGGCTGTTGTGTGTAATGGACGGTATGCAATCAGAATGACAAAGTACTGTTTTGGTCTGTGTGCTGTGTGAATGTGTGTGTCTTCTCCTCTTTATCTGCCAACCACTTCAGCTGTAATCACCCTCACAATAAACTATTCAGGAAGGTCTGAAATCTAACTCAGCTGTTATCCCTTTAAAGCGCACTCCCCCTACACCAGCTCTCAACCCGCTTCCTGCCTCCCCCAAAACCCTCCAGTGCAACCAAATAACCTCTTTAAAATCATCACAGCATCTACTTACAACCCCCCCCCCCTCACCCCCCCATACCCCGGGACTGAAAAACTTCAGCTTTTGTTCATTTTAAAATTTGAAGAGTGCTGCTTCACTTTGACCGTGATGTATCGCCGCGCTCACCCCCACAGAGTCGGCTTAATGTGCACTTAGTATGCGAGCCAGGCCCTCATTAAAATGCAAAGTGTGTTCTGGGAAAAAAAAAGAGAAAAGGTTGCTGCGCCGTAAACATGGAACTGTGATTTGCTCCGACGAGGGCCGAGCAAAACGGAGCCAGATGCTTCCTCCTGCTTTCTCCCTCTCTCTCGCTCTCTCTCACTGTACAATGATGTCTGAATCGTCAGCAAAGTGTCTCAAGACCCGGCCTGAAGCGAAGCAGAACACAGCACAACAGGATGGGGATGGCTTTTAAATTATGCAACTTGGAACGAAGAAGCATTGTTACAGTTTTAGCCATGGATAATCTTTTTCTCTCTCTCTCTCTCTTGTGTAACCCCCCACCCACCGTCTCTCTCTCTCTCTCACACACACACACACTTGTTCTCTTTGTTTTTTACTTATTTACAGAGTGCGATCCTCCCTCTGATGGTCCCACAGTGTTAAATATGCAGTGGAATGCTGTTGTGTTGAGTGCTCTCATCCTGAAAGTGCACCGGGCCTAAATGTGATGCTAATAAAAAGAGAGCGGACCATTTAGTGAACACAAAGCATTTGCTTTGGTGATTTATTAAAACACAGAAGCTTCACAATGGGATGCTATTCATTCAGAGCCTGACAGCCTGTGAGATTCCACCTTTGGCTTTGTGTCTGGGCTCTCTACGGTGGCCCCAAGAACTCAACACACTGCAACTTTGAGAAAAAGTCTGACAATATTCAGAATTTTTTCAGTCAGCAAATGTCTAGTCTGCTGATGAGAATAGTACTCGTCTATATTTCCTCCTGTTGTTATTGGTTAGAAAAAGTGCTTATCTTCAGGATCTCAACTTATGCCGTGATAAAACCTGCCATATTTGTTTCATCTTTTTATTTGTCTTCAGTACATGTTTCCCTGATAACCTTCCACTAAAACCTATTTGAAGATCCCGAGATCTTTATGGAGGCACATTAAGTCACAAGAGCAATGAGATAAATGTGCCATTTTTGAATATATATTGCAAGACAGACCAGTTTAATCTATAGCAGGTCCTGTTTGAACATGGTGTAATCTTTCAGGGTAACAGCTACGTGTCCCTGATGTTATTACACATGATCCATGAGCAGCACATGAAGAATACATGCTGCCCTGGAGAAATGAGCTCAATATGCTGGTTTGAAATTACAATGGAAGTTTGAATCTCAGGAAACGTGTGACAAAAAAACATCACTGAGCTATTCTGATAGCTCACATCAGAACAAATTGTTAAATATTGCCTTTTTTTCCTCTCTTTCTTTTTCCTGGCAAATTGTGTGTGACGTCTCGTGTGTAGCCACTGTGCCTGCTCATGCAAAATAAATTCATGCATATTTAAGTGGGATACAAATGAGAGTGCATGATGAACAGGGCTTTTAGCTTGAAATTTAATTACAAGTGTAGTCCCCTTTGCAAATGAGTTTACTTTTCCTCCCTGTCTGTCTCTTTCTTTTTTCCTTTTGCTCCCTTTCACTTTGCATGTCCCCTGCAACCCATTATGCGGGTCCATGTCATGAATTCGAAATCTCTGGCGTGACAGCTCGAGAAGAAAAAAAATCCTATTCCAAACACCCAACTCATATTTTATACAACAAAGTAGCTGTTGTTTGCAGAAAGAAAGAGACAGAAAGTAAGAAACATACAGGGGGCTTCTTTTCCTGCTGTCTTTTCCCTCTGATTCTCCTGCTTTTACTTCTAATATTTCCAAGAACTCAAACTGAAGGTTTTATTTCTCCGTGCTTGTGACTCACCTTGGCCCAGAGACAGCGAGTACAGCCTATCAACCGCCTCTCCACCCCTTCCATTGATCCCCCACCCACCCACACACGCGCACACACACACACACACACGGCCTAGTTTCTCAACAGCCCTTATACTATGTGACTGCTCATTACCACGTTCTGACCAGAGCCAATACAGGAAACTTGACCCTTGAGGCGAGGTCAAGGACTCTCCAAAGTCCACCAAGCACTCCTTTTTTTAGCTCCGCTCCTCACTCTTCCTTCACTAACTCCCACTTCTTTCTCTTACCAGTTTTCTGCAATTTCAGGGCCTTTTGCTCTCTAAAAGTGTCTGATGCAGTGCCTGATCTTTCCCTGAGTGCCCCACACCCAATAAATATGTTATTTACAGGCTCGCACGTGATCGAAATCAAATCCTTTGAAAGCCGGCCTCTCTGTGGTATTAATTTCACGTTAAAACAATAGAACTCGGATGTGCTGTCATCATAAAAGTGAATGCAAACCTCATTTAGGGCCCAGTAAATTTTCTTTATGGGATTCGATGACCAGTAAGAGGCCTCGGGTGACATTACAGCACAGAGTCACCCTCTTTCTTTGTGAAAAGCTCATTTGAAATCTTATGATGCTGCTTCAGGTCTTCTCAGCGCATCTTCTCCACAGCGTTGGCTTACTGAAAGGAGCCTCGTAAATATGTCTTAATCTCATTCCATCTTGGAAAGGGCAGGGCGACAGCTCTCACCCGAGTGAGAAATCTCCCCTTCCGTCGATACTAATGTGGGACCCTGCGTGGTGCGGGGTGGGGTCTGGGAACGGGGAAGGGCAATCAATACAGAGAATGCAAAGTACTTCCACTGCTTTGATGGCTGGACATGTTTTCCTTCAATGGTCACCATTCATAATATTTTGTCTTTTTCATTTCTAAAAAAAAAGTATCAACCAGAATTTCAAACTGTGAAACATTTGATATCACAACACTGCTCCCATCATCAGTTTGGAACTGATGCTTCGATTTATAAATTGGTCTGATTGGTGAATTAACCAGATGTTTAACTTTAAATATAATATTTAATACATTCTTGAAGATTTTGTGGGCCTTTTCATTTCACTAGAAATCCTCACTCATTCAGGTTATTATGCTACAGTTTAGTATTATTGCATTGCATTGAAATACAAAGGTTTGCAGCATTTCTTTTCTTTTCTTTTGTTACACTGCCTTTGTTATGGAAATGATGACATAATTTATTTTTCGGATAGTTTAGAGAAAGCAGGATATGTTCTGAAACCAAACTTACTCCCTTGTGCTGACATAATGACTCTCCAGCACTCCTGCTCTACATTAGTTATGAGTACAGTAGCCACTTTAGAGAAAAATAAAAGAATTGTTAAAACAATTCAGTCCAACACCGCGGTCCAGCTGCCACATATTTTCTTTTTGTCTTGTTGTTGTTTTTCAGTTTGAAAATTAGATACACAGTAATGACAGCCCACTGAGAGGTGTGTTCACCGTGGATACATTGATCAAAGGTAGTGGATTCCTGAGAGAACTGCCAAGCCATCTCATAAATGTATGTTTCAAATCCCTTTTCCATGGTGTTAGCAGACCAGAAGCACAGGCGCTTTAATTGTGGGATGATTTTTGATTAGATACATAGAGGGGTATTCATCCCTCTGTTCCAATCTACACAAATAAAACAGACTGCAAAGAGCAAAAGAATAAACACAATTGTTAGTCTATCTCCATCCATTGAACATTCCCTCTGATGGTGTGAGAAAACAAGCCTACAGCTGACATGTGATTTAGCTCTGCAGTTAGTGTTCTTTGTTTCATCCATCTGCAGAAGAACTTCAAAAAGCACAGAGTGAAACACTGTATGGTAACACGATAAACACAGTCAAAGTTTAGTGTAGTCTCCAGGCTCTATAGCTTCACATATATCAGCTAACAAGCACAGAGGTGTGTTCTTAACATGAAGCAACCTAAAGTGGGAACGGTTTGTGGTCACTTCTGATCCTCATTTAACACTCTACAATGCACATACATTTATCATAATTAAATTCAATAATGTCAAATTTCTCACAAGCATTTCTTTGAATGAATGACTCATTTTGAAAATTAAAATATATTAGTAAAGCCAAAACAGGAAGCAGTGTAATAGTGTTATGGCATAACATCTTCGCCAAACCTGAACATGTAGATTTTAACAATATTTTGTCATTATACCAGACCATCATTATCATTATCATCATCCTAATAAAAGTGTCATGTTATCAGAAGATGCTTCTTTGTAACAAGATCTTTGTCTCATTATAAAGACAGAATTGTTCTAATGGTGGCTGTTCTGTTGTACGTGGGGGTTTTTGACTGGCCACAAGTGCATCTTGACCCTGACTGGACCAAAGGTTTTCTCTGTGAGTTTAGAGGTCAATATGTTTAGATGCTAAATGACTTTTAGTCTTCATTAGTTATATGACATTTCACATACAGTTACCCTCTACTGCTATCGTTTCATCTTACATTAAAGTCTAATTTCCCAGGTTATTTAGCCAGTGTAAGTATTGTTTCCACAATAAATCAAACTCATCCAACACACTTGTTCTTCTGTCTCCGTTTGACCTCAGACCTCTCACCACCACCCCACATACCCATGCTCTCTACACACACACGCTCTTCAAGCGGGTCAAACAGAGGCTGATCACTCTCAGCTGGCCACCAAACACACAAATGTCCTCTTTCTAACAGCCACCCACATGTTTAATCTGTCCTCCACTTCATTCTTCTAATGCTCCCACTCAGCCAATCAAACACCCCCTCTCACTTCTTCTCTGTCTCTGTCTGTCTCTAATTCAAATATGACAAAACATAAACAATGAAATATAAGACCATACATTAAAGGCAGCGTTCAAATAATAGTTGGTAAAGTGGAGGAATAAAACACATGTGGAGGAGGAGGGGGTGGAATTACATTACCTGTAAGTTAATGCCTAAAAAGGTATATTCAGCATAATGTAAATTTCAACAGCATTAATTCCATCAGTACAACAACAGTCGTGTCATACTCCCCACTCTGCTTTCCATTTCTATTCTTAGCCAATATACATTTCTATTTATTAACTAAGAACTTAATTCCACACCAAAAACATTTCTGTTGAAACATACTCACCCCTTTATGTTAACTTGAACGCCTTCACTCGGGGAAGCAACCACTTCCCACCGCAAACCAGCAAATCAGCCAGCAAAGTACCATGACTTAGAGTAGCTTCACACTCGCTGGCAAAGCGCCCCAGTTTATCTACAGAATTAGCAAAGAGATGCTATTCTGTGCTCCTCAGTTGTGGCTAGACATTTGTATCCATGAACCACAACACAGGCACAACCTCTGCAGACATCCACAGAAAAAGCTCTCAGCTGGTTAGGGTCTCTTTACATGGTGTAATATTGGGCTTTCTGAGAGATCTATAACCATAAAAGAGACATGCTCTCCACAGTGGTCCCCAATCCGAAGCTATGCAAACCACAGGCAGCTTTCTGCAAATTTTATAGTCCGAATTTCATAATCAGAAATCTACTCATAATGTAAGAGTTGCTGTGACCCACATACACAAACCAACCAATCAAGGGTTCATTTTTGAAAGAAGTTTCAGAAAAATAACACTCGCACGATCTAAAACGGTGGAGGGAAAATAAGAAAGAAATTAGCGGGTGCTGTGTGAAACTGCGCTTTTAACATCAGCACGGTTCAGATGGGTGACGTGAGCGATGATTCACCACACACTCCTCATTTTCATTAGTAAATCAATCACGTGTTCCTCAGCTGCTACTTTGGTTCGGCTACACAGAAAGGAAAGCTGAATTTCACACAAGAAATTCAGATTAAATCTGCTCCTCTACAACTGATCTACTATTTGAATGCCAAGGGAATTAAATTAAAGGAATGTGTCTATTTGCTGCTAGGCTGATTGTGTATGGGGCTATTCAGTCTTTCCCATCTTGAGCCAGGTGGATCATTATGTGCAATGGTGAGATAGGGAACTCTATTATGCAACTCACAGCACACCTCATTTATCACTCAATGCAATAGAATATTTATACAAGAAGCATTTAATTTAATAATAAAAAGCCTTTCAGCTACAAATTAAACAGTGTTTTGACCCATACGCTCACCATCTCTCTCAACACTCAAATATTGACAAAATGGAGCTGTGTAAAGCTCATAGTCCTTTTCAAACTCCTGTTTCTTCCCTTGCAAACTCATTTCAGTTGGTGTACATGGACAAATATCAATTGAGTGATTTGTCATGTGGAGTCAGGTAATACACACTAAACTTCATGAACCTGTTAAGTGTTCATACCCCCTCCACCTACTGCCTCCCACTAATGCTCCTCTCCATACTCATTAACGGTGTATTACCTCGGTGGAACGTGGATCCTCCCAGTCACCATCCACCAGCTCTGTCACTGGGCACCATTAAACACTGTTCCAAAGCACAGAGCGGCGTACGTGTCTCCTCGCATGTCATTTGTCTTAAACTCATTTACTCTAACCAGTCTCAGATCGTTTTCCCCTCCTCCCCATCCTCACCCACACATCTTAATGTCATGAAGTCCTAATTAATATTGCTGCTCAATTAAACACTCATTTTTAAGGAATGTACCAGGAGGTGGATGAGGCGGGAGGAAGCTGTCTTGGTCATTAGCTTGTTTCTGTCACTGCATCTGGCTGTGATGAACTTCCATTAACGCGGAGCCTCACTTGGTTTACAAAAGAAAGCCAAAATGGGCAATAAAATGATATGATGTGCATGATGTGAAATGTGTTTGAATAAACTGAACCAACCCAGAGCAGAGTGGAAGGGAGCTAATGTTTATTTCAGGGTTTGAGAGTTAAATGATGAGGAGGAGATCTGTGCTGGGGTCTATTATCTATAAAACACTAATGTTTTTGTCACACAGGGTATCTGCAGACAGTGAATCTTTGTATTTAACACAAAACACTTCCGAACAAATACAATGACATTCCAGGGCAGACAAATCATGCATAAAGTCTTCAGACAATACGGGTCGCAGTGCTTTTGGGACCAAAGGGAGAATCCAGAAAGGATTTTGGCACAAGCCCCACAGTTCCTCTGTAGACTCATACAGGCATCATCTTGTCTCCACAGTGAGACGTATTTTATTTTTTTGTTGCCGTCATAATTGCCCAGTTTTGTTTTGTTTTCTTTGTTGTCTCTTCCATAACTCAACAACCAGAACAGCTGATCAGGTCTGTAACATAGTGCCCAAGTTCCACAGCTGAGAAGATGTAGTGCCAAAGGAAAGGTGTGACAGCAAGGTGGAAATATTATAAATATAGCACACAATTAAGCTGATATTTATTATATTTTTTAAGCAGGCCTTTTTTAGGGGGTTAAAATATGTTTTTACTGCTGACCACATCCACAGCAGTACAGCGCTTGTCCTGATGCAGGTACCTGCTGCTACAAGCATGCTCCATTTTCAAATCTTCTCCTCATGCCTCTCTGTGCATCCTGGATAGAAGTCGTATTTGTGCAGATCCAGTGTTTTTGTCATTTGTTATCAGCATTACTGATGCAAAATAAACGATGACTGTGAGGTCAGAACTTTGAGAGCTTCACTTATTGTTTTATCATAGTCCATAACTCTGTGTTAAATGTCCCTGTGACCTTAAAATAAGGAGCTTATGAAATCAGCAATGGCATAAATATTGATAATGTCTCATTGAGATGCTGTTTCTTTCTAACATTACATTGTAATTATGACCGACAATCCGTATTGATATCCTGGTGCAGCTGTGCACGCTTGGCCTGTAGTAATACAATTTGATGCCAGGCGGAAGAGAAGGGGAATTAAATCACGGGACTGAAACAGGATGCCTGGGAGCTAAGCAGGGAGGGCCAGAGAAGACACCTGAGCTCTCCAAGATAATTATTCATCGGGAAAATAGATCCTACTTAAAGGACCATGCGAGTGTTTTGCAGCTCGTAGGTTTAGAAACAGTCTGTCAGATTCAGATGTGTGTGGACATACAGTACTTTGCCAGAAAAACTGATTCTGAGATACTGCAACATTAATTCTATATACTGTACACTTTTTAGAAGCAGGTCATCAAAATCACAATTCTTTTTGTGTATGAAACCACTGATACCTCTATTCCTCCCGTTTCAGTATTAAAATTTATAAAAAACAACAACAAAAAAAACCTAATGAATGCTGCTGTAAGATATCATAGGAAGAAGCTTCAGGTTTACAGACAGAAGGAATTTCCCTTGGCGTTTTGGTGTATAACAATGTATTTAAGAGAATAAAAATGAGAGAATAAAAATGGAAAATACAACCATCAAGGAACATAAATGAATTGGAAAAAACTATATAATAAAAGACAGAAAACGTTTTATATAAAATATGTGCAACATGAATGTTTTTGTTGTTTTTATATCTGCAGTTATATTTGCAGTTAAAAGGGTGAAATGAGCTGCTTATTTCTGAAAATGTATCTTCAGGGGTTTAAATGAAAAAGACTAAAGCTAATTTCTTTTGAGGGACAGGAAAGAGGAACAGGGAGTGGTGCTTTCCATTAACATTTACAGAGGAGCAATAGAAAGCATCCAGACCGGAAACATTATAAAGTAGCAGAGTGTGCACGGTTCGGGACATGACAGGGGGGCTCCTCAGCTGCCCAGAACACACGTCTACCGGGTATTAGTGATATGGGTGAAGAGAGGTGGAGGTTTACTTGCCGCTGTCTGGCAAAGGTACAGAAACATCCACTGCTGTACTAGCAGACTACGGAAAAGCTCATCTCCTCAAACAGCTCATCCCTTCACACTTCACCAATATTAATAGTTTTTTCTCTGATATTTCTCTGTAGCATAAAGCAAGTACAACATGGATTTTGTTGTACAAGCTTCTTTTGTATAATGATGAATAAATAAAGTGCTGAACCCTTTAGGACGCGTTTTCAGTTTTTGACAGTGTAGCTCTGGCAGCCGACTCTTAAATTTGAGACGTCCAGAGCTTCACACTTTCACACATTCTCACTCCACAGTCTAACTGTGTCCATGGGTCATGTGTCTTGACTCCCAGATATGGAGCCAAAGCTTAGATCAATCTTGGATGTGTCTGTGTGGGTCACCATTTTTTGCTTAATGTCAAGCTTTTATTGAAGGGTCAGAATTGAAGTACCCAGAAATACTAACATATTTTGAAGAGTCATTTCTTTTGTATGCCCCTCATTCAGTGTTAGAAGTATTTACATTCAGGGCACTAAAGGCCCATTGTATTATTTTCATGCAGAAAACTATTCCACAAAATAAGACAGATCCTAAAATGCATTTCATCAAGTGAAAAGGTGATTTTTTTATGACAGTTTGTAGAGACAGACCTGTTCTTATTGATAAGACCAGCCTTTGCTGCCACTTATCTGCAACATTGAGAGTGTCTCCAGTACATTTTCAAGCCTAAATCAGTCTAAAAACAAAGTGTTGGCAAAAGCAAGAAGATGAACAGCATTACAATGTGATTATTAATAGAGATGAATGATGGTAAATAAAAACAAGACAAACAACAACAACAAAAAAAACATTTCCTTGTTGAGGCTGCCATTATAAATGATTTCTGTGGAGATTATCAAAGTATTTTTATGTCAACCATTGACTTTGGTTGTGTTATATCATATAATATCATTGTGTTTATTTTGTATTCTTTTTAAATGCTTTTGATGAGGCTGAGGGGTGTCTTCAGCAGCTGATGCAGATGGAGTTTCACACTTTTTACAGAAGAACTATTCAGTGTCGTCTCAGTGGTGTGTACTGACAGTGACAGTGTGTCTGTGTCTGGTCAGGAGTTTGCAGATTGGCTCCAGATCAGTTTCAACCTTTTGCCCCTGATCTGACATCAAAAAAGACGCCAAACCAAGGCAAACAAAATTCATAACCGGCTGCGATTTCTATTGATCAGCTTGCTATCGTGCTCTGATTTATTAACATGAATATTAGGTCCTCTGTCTGTCTTGGTTTTTGGATGTCCTGCAGACTGTTAATGAGAGATACTAAGTTTGTGATTTTGGGACTGGACTCTTCTATTTGGTCTCTGGTTCCTATCAATGTTGTATTTTCTTTGACTTCTGAGTTTTGTCGGCTAAACAACTGTTAATTTAAATCAGTGGACTTTCCTTTGTTTGTTTGCTGGTTCTGCACCATTCACAGCCATATTCTTTAAGTGCCAGCCTCAGTTACCTGTGCTTATAAAGACTAACAATAATGACATGCTATATCTGACTGTAGCTTACGTTCTGTCTGCATAGCAACAGATCAGAAATGTCTCATTGATGGTGCTGATGAGAGCAGTGAGACTGAGCCAGAACAACAAACTGGGTTTAGAAATGTTAAAAAGCTGTCAGCAGTGGTGGGATGACCCCAAAAATGCTATGAAATAAGAAAATATGATAAGAAATTCAGTAAATTCTGTTGGTGAGAATACATGGCACATTTTTCATTGCTTACTGGTCATTTGGCTCATAAGCTGTGAACTAAAGTCAAGTTTCTCTGCAACCTGGATATGGTCATGTAGTTTCCAGCACAAAGTGCCCTTCACAGCTCCCTAGTGACTGATTGGAAATCCTCCCTGCCTGGTCCGTCTCTCTGCTGTGTAATTGACCCAGATCTGGCTGAAATCATCAGACAACTGAAATATTTCTGAAACACTTGATGACTTTGCCAACCTCATCCATTCCCCAGCAGATACCTGGTCGGTGCATGGCAGCATTAGCCATTGCAAATTGGTCTGGACAGTAACCTGATGTGTGTGTGTGTGTGTGTGTGTGTGTGTGTGTGGTGCTATTGACTGTCAGTCTGAATAACCCGACGCCCAGTTCTCACACCTGTAACCTCTGTCACGACCGATCTACCTGCTAATGAGAGCACACACTCCAACGTCTTCAACTCCCAAACACACAGACGGTGTGTCTGTCTTTCTCTATGCGACCTCTACAGGTTATTCATCCCCCGTCACTCTGCTATTGTCTTTTTCAATCAAGCTGTCAATGGCAGGGAGACAGTGCTGGACGAGGAGCAGGGACAGAGAAAGGCCACTTTCATTTCATCTGACAATCGATTGTGTCTCCAACGTCTGCCATGCCTGTCTCCATCTTCAGGCTTCTCTAACAGTTTCTGCTCACTGTTTCACTATTTATCTATCAAACTCTCTCAACTCCTCTCTTAGTCTGCAGCTTGTTTATGCTTCCCTTGCCTGGTCCGTCACTCTCACTTTTGTTTGTTTGCCTGAAATATCTGCCTTTTTCTCATTGCTTGTGCATGGTACCCCCCACCCCTCCTACCCCCCACACATTCATACAGCCACACACACAAACACACACACATCCAAAGATCAAGACAGTTTCCATTGTTGGGAGAGCAGGTGAGTCTGTAAATGGCCTTTTGCTGCTCAGCCGTTAGCATTGATGAGTTTGACCGTGAGGCTGTTGATTTCCAATACACAGCACTCCTTCAGACACTGAATACACCTGCTGTTGTCATTATGTACCATCTTGGCCTATTTAGTTTGCCCCTATCATTGCACACCGTTCTTTTATTTATTTTTTTAGTTTATTAGAAGTATCCACTCTACTTTGCTCATTAACACATCAGTTCAAAATTCATTTTGTGTGCAGTGTTGCTGAACATGTCGTGTAAACACAAGACCACCTATAGTTTAGCTCCTACTATGTGACTGGTTGTGTACGAGTCTGGGTGCTGGGGTAGGGTGGGAGCTGGAGAGGAGTGTGTGGCTGATAGAGTGGCAGCAATAAGCAGAGCTCCCTGAAAAGTGAGCGAAAAAAAGAAAAAAAGATAAGAAATGTAATATGTTTTCATTGCACATCATAGTGTTAAAGTATATTGAGGCTGCAGTCCAGTGGAAAGCTTAGTGTGTGCACTGAGGTGTGTGCTTGGTGTGTGTAATTTGCCTTTCCAGCTAATTAGCTTACCTGCCCATGAGGAACATTTTGAACTTCCAGTTGACCAGGATGAAGCCTGGTAGCTCTTCTGGCAAAGTGGGACAAATAAGGTGTTTCCTGTCAGCCTGCCATGGTCGACAATCGGAGAGAAAAGGTATGTTAAGAAGTCAGAAAAAAGTAACATAGGAAGATTATTTAATTGTGTGGATACGAATGTGTTTTTTTTATGTCAGTTGGCTGCTTTTAACATTTTGGCTTAATCTGTGGGGACATGACGGTAACCACACTGAAGCTACAAAACATGGAGGAAACAGTTATTGGCTCACACTTTAAACTACACTCCAAAACCAGAAATGGTGTAAAGGTGTAAACATCCTCAAGGAATTAAGGTTGCTACCAACAGGAAAGGGTAAAAGAAGTTCTCCAGGTGCGCTCTCTTTACTTAACCTGCAGTGGTCCAGGGAGCGTCTTCCAATCTCCATGTACCTTTCCAGAAACACCAGAATTTACAGCTTTATGACCTTTCCTCTCAACTTGACCGTGAGAGTAAAGCAGAAAGTTAAAAGTCCCTCTTGCACATACCTGTTTCTCCACAGAATCCTCCAGTGAAAAGGAGGTGAGATGGTTATGGAGCACTATTGTGTAACATACTGTCTAACACTGTCCAACCCCCCTACCAACATCTTTAAAATAAACATGTTGTATCCCATTTGTTAAATATATACACAAACACAGATGTAAATCCACAGACTAATCTTCACAATAAAATAATCTGTATCTAGCAACCCACATGATATGCTGACTCTGGACTGGTTACAATACAATGAGTAAATAGAACCATTTTAGAGGTGTTTGTAGGTGCATACTATTATCTTTATCAGTCCAGCTGTTTCCCCCTGCTCCCAGTCATTACGATCACACACACACATCCCACTGTGACAAAGAAAGAAAGAATAATTAGTCAATGTGCTGTTTTCACTGTCTTTAAAACAACATTTTGCCACAAGTTGGACAAAATGCTATGGGTGGTTACTAAGCAGTTTCGCTGTCACGGCTGAGGGTTCATTGCACGCTCAAGGGTACATTCACTGTAATTACAGAATGATTTTCATTGACTTCCTACTGACCCACAGTTTTGCAGCTGGTCCAGAAAATCCAGCCAGGCTTTGTAATCTTGAGGCTGCCTGCCTGTATCATCATTCAAGTCACTAAATGCTTGCACTTGAACTCACCCTTATATTGTGTCCAGTATTGGAAAATCATCACTTGCCTGACAAAACTTTAGTGTAGGTGGGACATGGTAATAGAAACATTTACACTCCTATTTGAATTTAGGAGGATTCTGTTGGATAATGACAGGTTCAGAACAGGTAAAAGAAGACCTTCTGGAAGCAAAACTGAATTACTGGCTAACCATCAAATTTGTATGAATAAGCAGTTGAAGGACTATGAAGAGTTGGAAAAATGAGGAGGGTCTCATTATTATGAATTGCATTTGAAAAGTTGAATATTATCCATGAATTAAATTATTATAACATTGTAAGATGCAAACCTAGTTTCTAGCTTAGAGTATAAATGGTTAGTTAAAAATATAGTCCTCAATTCTAATCCATTTAAATTTGGTAAAACCTCCCTCTGGTCCATCAGCTGTGTGTCCTCTGTGCACTGAAAAAGTTAGCCTTGACCAAACAAACATTGACTGTGCCCCTGCCTTGTTCTCATACCCAGATTGCCAAATGCTAATGTGCTGTCACAAATCTGAAGGCCCACTGAAGGAAGGCGAGTATCAAATGTTTTCTCCAGGATGGTCGGAGTCAACCACGAGTGGGGGAGGTGTTTACTCCAGACCAAAGTGTTGGACAAGCAGTCCTGCTCATACCTATAGTATGAATGCAGACTTCAAATTTAGCAATGCGGAGTGAAGAGTGTTTGACAGAGATGACTGAAACCACCGACAGAAAACAAAAGAAGAATGTGAGTCTCTTGGGTTATAGACTGGGCTTCAGAGACACACTGCCTGATCAAATAATGTCAAGAAAGATGAATTCACAGAGTTAACGTACAGTCCCACATTACATCTGCAGTCATTTCTAACTTTATCTCTCCTCCCATATTTTTTTCTGCAATCTTTTTCCTTTCCACGTCCCCAAAATAGCAGTCTAATGTGAGCCCCTCTGACAGTAATGACAGGAGCATCTTTCACTCTGTTACAAATATCAGATTGGGAGTGAGTCTGTGTCTTTCAAGACTGGCAGTGATGAGCTTAATGGGATTGTTACCATCTCTGATAGTCTTACCACTCATCCTCCTTTCATATCAGGCAGCCATTTGGAGAATGAGACATTAACATTAATCTAGCAAATTGAAGAGGAGGACACTAAAAGGCTTCATGTGAAAACAGCTCAACAAAAATGTAACTCTGAGGAAACATTGAAATATTCTGGTAAGTATTATCACAAGAGCAGCATGACAGTGGAAATGGTTTAATGGAGACAGAAATCAATTTTCACAACATGACATCAGGAGGCATTGGCAATAAACACTATCTGATGTTTAAATTCTCACTATAATCTAACCCAAAAGCATAACAATATTAAAAAGCCTTCTTATGTGTGTGAACATTAAATTAAAGCAAAACAAGAGTTTAATGTGGTAACTCCATCAAGTAATTATACATGTTGACATGTTATAATTACATTATATTCACACCTTTTATTGTCTGAATATTTTTTCCACAGTAATTATGTGCCATTGAATCAATTTAAGCTTGTTTTTCTCTTAAATGTTAATGTTTTCTTTGAAGATTCATAAGTAGAAATTATTTTGTGTTTGGTGACAATTTAACTTTTTTCAAATAGTTTATATTTAAATGGAGACTCTATACTTGGAAATCAATTAGCCAGTTCATTCAGTCTGTGAAAACAGTTGCACATTGTCTTTTCTCAAAGAGCTTTGTCACGTCTTAGAAAATAAGAAGATGATGTCGCAGTGATGTCACATGAACATGTGGAGCTTGGACATGTCAGTTTGTCAGGGTCTGACAAAATATTTTATTGGTTGCATCATGGGAAATGTAGAATTCAGAGTTTTGAAGCTTTATCTACTCTGGAGAATGGGCTTTTGGCCCCTCTGGTTCTTTAGATCTGTCCCCTGTGAGTTCCCAACCTTATGGAGTAGAAACTTCTACAATTACCAAAATATGTGTGTTCAGTTTTTGCTATCAGTTGCTGAAAAGTCCTACCATTCCCTTTAAGTGAAAGTATTTTATTTTTTAAGCAGTATTGCTGACTCATTAAAAGAATAGTTTGAGATTTGGGGCTCCAGATATTTTGTCTGTTCATTAATCATGGAGCTGTAGTCTGGGGGTAATTACCTACGCTTGGCGAAGGTAGAAACTGGAAGCAGGGAAAAGCTAGTTTGACTTTGTCCAAAGTCTGTCTCATCTGTGTAATCTGTAATCAAAGAAAAATGTAAAACTGAAAATTTGTTGTTTTATGGGTTGTTGTGTCCTGGAACTATTTCTTAGGGTTTTTCCATCACTGTGATGTTGCCTGGCAACAAGCAGGGACTCCAAAAACCTCAACAACTGTTAAAGACACATCAATGAGCCATACTGTTGCACTGGGTGACATGTTCCTTCATACCACGATCACACACACTGTTTATTTTAACTCAGTCCCACATACACCATCCTGCTGCCAGAAATACTCACCAGGGTGCCAAATGCAGATTAATACACCACTGACAAAAACCCTCAATAAATGCACTGCATTTCCTCCTGTTTAAGTCATGCTTGTTAAGAACAAGAGTGTTTTGAAAAGTGACATGAGCGATACAGTAGATGTGGAGAGTAAGACACCAAAGACAGAGATGGAGGAGGCTGAAAGACAAAGCTTGTAACCTTTGTTGTTCCTGTCAAAGGTGAGACTGCAACAATCTTACCTCTCCTTACTCTGACACAACACACACTGCTGCAGCCTGCGAAACACACACCATCACACTCCTGTCTTCCATACAGGCTGAGTTTTTACATATGAGTTTTTACATATGGCATTTTATCATCCTAACACACAAAAGCCGGCTGTAACAGAGACCATCATCCCGTCCTCACTAATTGAGCTGCTGTGAAATCACTCAGTGAGGCCAAATTACATTCTGTCGTGTGTATGATGACTGCTGGGAAATCTGAGCGCAGGAAGTAAACTAACTGAAGCTCAAGAGGGAAATTCAAAAACTGGGGTCCTCAGAGAGCCATTCCACTTTCAATTTATTGTTCTGAGTCATTTCTTTGTACAGCTGTGGGGATTTATTTTTTCTTTTGTTGGTCACCGCAACCTTTTCCCTGAAGAGCAGAGACGTAAACAGGCCTTCATTTTCTCTCCAGAATTTTTAGACGCTTGTGTTTACGTAGAGAAAACTCTCCTTCGTTTATACAGAGGTCAGTGTCAAAGGTATGTTAATAGGTTCTTCCATTCAGTCAAACAGCACAAATATAGTCTTCTTGTTCTTTAGAACACTGATTATGCAGCATGTACCAAATTATCTGGCTGAACCATTTTCCCCAGATGATGACTTAAATGGTTTCCGGACTCCACAAGCATCAACAACAGGTCCAAACTCCTCTTATTCAATACTTAAGTTCAATAGACTCTGAGAACTAAATAGTCACAGGAAATGCTGAGAGCTGAATGTTTAAAGCAAAGCTCTGAGGCATTTTTCAATTGAGTCAGATCTCTAAGAGTCCTTTAAGGAGATGGAGCCACTGTGCTGCATTTCAAAAACACAGTTATTGTTTTCAAATAGGCATTGAGTTAGAAGGACTGGAGATATTTGAAATTCTCAACAGACTGAGTTGTAAAATTCTGCTTGGCAACACTTTTCTTTAACAGTATCGATGTTTATTAATATTTTCCTAAAAAAGAAGGTAACAAAACAATGCAAAGACTCTTAGAAAAATAAGCCTCTCCATCATCACTTTTTTCTGAACATCAGCCTTTGGACAGTGGTGTGCAGCCTCCAGCCAGTAACAGAAAGCAGGCTAACAGCCAGTTACCAGATCACAAGACCACCAGAGGAGAAGGGTCCAACTTTGGAAAGGATCTGGATCAGCTCTGCAGTCTGTCCTCGTCCTCGTCGGTGGCAGCAGCGTCACAGGTGGTGATGGAGGAGGTGAGGATGGACTCAGCGATGGAGATGTACAGGTGAACCGTCATTGTCTTTGACAGGTTGGCCTTCAGCTGCTGCAGGAAGTACATCCTCTGCTGGGCTTTTTGGTGAGGGAGCTCATGTTTAGCTCCCACATGAGGCCCTGAGACATGATGATGATGATGATGATGATGATGATGATGATGATGATGATGATGATGATGATGATAGTGAGAACTGGGGAGTCACACAGGATGATGGAGGTCGGTTTGGCTGCTTACAGTCCACGATCATTTCCTCTGTCTTTAATGCATTAGGACAACAGATATTTTATGGGAGACAAAAAGATAATTATTCTCTTAAGACTCTAAAAGGACGCAGAGAAAGAAAATAAATTAAACAAACACTTGCACACTGCATTTATTATTTATCATGAGACTGGGCTTTAGGAGAGACAGGTGACAGGCCAAATCAACATGTTTGTTTCTTTCTATTGCTGTATTTGTGTGTGTGTGTGTGTGTGTGTGTGTGTGTGTGTGTGTGTGTGTGTGTGTGTGTGTGTGTGTGTGTGTG
>JBAJHX010000053.1:24063016-24081283 GCA_037176925.1 Amniataba percoides | reverse complement strand
ATTAAATCATATTTTATCAATTTTCATTAGCATAAATTTATCACATAAAATCGCCCCGAGGGTTAAGTGGTTAATCCTGTTACCACAAACTAACTGACACACACTGCTCTCTTGAACATTACAGGATGTCCGTCTCCTCCCTCATCTCTGCTCCCAAGGGCTTGTACTCCTTTCTTCAAAAAGAAGGTTAGCAATATCCAAAATTCTTTCCACTACCCCCTCACCTGATGTGTCATGTTTTCATCACCCTCACCTCACTATCTGCCCCTCCCTCAGTCTCTGTAGCTGCACTCCCTTCACCTTATATCCTGTCTTCTACCCTTTCTAGGTTTTTTCACACTGCTTGCCTTTCCTCCTCCTTTTCGCCTCCACTCGTCACTGTTGTTGCTCATGTCATGTCAAGTCAAGTCAGTTTTACGTATACGACACAGTAACACAAATCACAGTTTTTCTCAAGGGCCTTTACAGTCTGTACAGCATGCACCCTTTAGACTCTAGAGATGGAAAAACTCCCAAAAAGAGGCTGAAGATCTCCTGAAGGACGTTAATGCAGATCAAACGGCTGCAAGAGGCACTGACAGGCAGAGAGAGAGAGAAGTCCTGGGAGGGAAAAGAGAGGAGGAGGAGAAAACTAAGGAGACAGAGTGGGAGAAGAGAGTGTCCAAACTCTTATGCTGCCATACGGCCTTTTCTCCTCAACTTTTAGCCGTCCCATCGCCCAGACGACCCTGTGACTGCTCATCTCGGTCCAGACTCGTCTCAGTCCCTGCGACAGAGAGGAATGATCCCACGTCAGGTCAGGCCAGGACTCAATGCCCACTATCTCTCATAGGTTCAAATCACACCCTGTCAGACTGCATCTCAACAGCCCTTGCTAGCACTTACTGTTATAAATAAAGTAATTGAAAAAGAAAAAAAAACAAACAAACATATTAATAAGCACTTCTGCTAAAGCACTGAATATGATTTTAGTTATTGGATTATAAGGAATATTAACCTCTGCTCTTAATGCTCTCATTGTTACCATTGTTACTAAGTCACTAGACAGATTAAATGTAAAGTGTTTTCACATAATGTCTATGCTGGAATGTGTGAGGTTTAGTTTGAACAAGAATAAAAGTTGATTCAAAGCCCCTTTGGGTAGGATACTTTTTCGTTTCTCTACAGACAAAAACTTTTGCCATCAGAACAATCTGAAGACAAACAACTGAATAAAGGCTTTTCAGTGTTGTACATCTTAAAAAGCCCTTCATACAAGAGAAAACACACATTAAAACTGGCATATGGAAGCACTGTTAAGGGCAAATTACTACTTTCACACACAGCTGACTTAGTGTCACTGTGTTCCCAGCAGTACACGGCTGCCACAAATGAACTGCGACCTAATTTTGAGATGCAAAAATACAGGTTTGTTGATGGTGACGTGAGCCGCAGAGACAGATTGCAGTTTGCATCTTCATGGTTTGCAAAGAGCAGTGGGAATCATGTGACGTGGCGAGGAGACCGCTGCCAGAGTGTTGTGACAAATCAGCTGTTATCAGAGATAATGCTGACTGAATCACACAGACATCCGCCTCCATCAACACACACTTCAGAACTAATATGACAAAGAGGGAGACAATGCGTCATGATATACTGTTGAGGGGATAGAACACATTAGCGAGCCCTCAATGTTTCATAGGTTTTTATCTTTACAAAATAAGCCCCAGTCTTAATACAGAACGCATCATCAGAATTATTCTTCGATTTTAATTCCTCTTAAGCCAAAATCTATACAATAATAATTACACACTGTAATAGACAAACAGTATCAGCTTACCGGCTGTGTCCATATCTATGCACTCAAGTGTTAAAGTATGTGTGTTAGCGGTTTCCAAACAACTGTTTCCAAATATAGCCTGTTTCCAGACCCCTGAATCTGCTTCCTGTAACACTACTGCAGCTTCTGTGTGGATGATGTTTGCAGGATGGAGACATTAGCCACTGACTTTCACAGTAGACCTTTTCATTATTGCTATGTGAAGACAGTTAAATAAACTAGTTCCAGAGCCCTCATGCAGGCGCACTGCCGTGACTCAATGGGACACCTGTAACTGAGCCATCTTAAACTATTCATTTACTTTTGTTTTGTGTTTTTCCTGTTGTGTCTATGGGTTAGGACAAAACTTAACAAACACAATGTCAGTCTGAGTGAATGAATGGTATTGGAGTCTGTTAATCAGACTATATCCAGTGCAATGCAGGGGAATAGCATGTTAGGCCAATTTTGTGAAAATATTGTCTATCTGGTCAGAGAAAAAGTATATTTTTCTTGCTGAAGTAGTTTCAATGGACCTTCCTATACCTTTTTTCTGCTTTAAAAACTTGTCCTTATAGGAATATATTGTAACTGTCATGTGTCCCAGATGAACACAAGCACTGATCTCTATGAAGGAGCAAACAGAAAATTTCATGGAAGCATCTTTCGAGCCTTCAGGAAGGGAGTGTCATATACTAAAAATCTATGGTTAACTTTCAAACATTAGAGTACCTTTAAAACATATAGAAACTCTTTCACTGCAAACTTGAAATCCAGATATGCAGACAAAAGTACCAACTGGACATAAAGTGTGTGAAAAGTGATGGGCGGCTTTTTCAGGCAGAATAATTTAGCAGTAGTCTGCTCTTTCATCTTTCTTTTTGACTCTTTTTAAAGGGCACAGTTGCTGCAAACAATTTATAAAGCTATAGTAACCTTAGTTTACCGCAATCAACAATCAGCCAGCGACAGTTTGAAGTCACTTTTAAAGCAAGACAAAGCAGAACGCGCCTCCCTCATCTTACACAAAAACATCCTTAATCAATTAACTACACTTTACGACCACTAGATCTGTTGGTTAATATAAGATAACATAAAGTGGATAATTATGCATAACAGCACTGAGTCAGCCAGACTGACTCCTCCATACTTGTTCTACATTTACATTTTAGTGTGTGACAGATTTCAGTCACCCTGTCACGCAATTAAAATGAACAAACGAACATATCTCATGTAACTTGTTGAAATCTGTAACATTTTTAATTGTAAGCACTTAAATGGATGAAAACAAGAACTGTACATATGTTGGAAATATCCTCAAATACTGGGAAGGTGTAATATGCTAACAGCCCCAAAAAGCTGACCACAAAAATAATTAAAATTACACTACACAACCATTAAGTGCAAAATGACCACATCACTTTAATTTCCAACAAACACAGAAAACAACCTTAAGTGCTAAAATAAATCCCCAGATCACTTCACCACATTATCACATGAGATCAGGGAGCAACCCAGATGCTGTTTATTCTCACAAGGAAAAGGAAACCATAGTCTCATAGGCTAAAATGAAGTGAATGCACTGATGCATGCCCAGATCTAATCACATGTCACAATCAGTCTGGACAGAGGCAGACATTACAACAATAGATAATAATTTAACATTTATTTATGTTATTTAACATGCTATATAGAAATGAGAACAATGCCTGGCCTTGTGTGAGACCTGCAGCACACTGGACCTGACCCAAAGTGTACACACACACACACACACACACACACACACACATACACACACACGGGGAGGTCTGTATGCTGGTTTCACACCTCCACACCTCTGGCTGCCGCTCTGCTCAATGCAGATGTTGTCCAAAGGAAATTAAACCTGCCTACCAGTGAGACTAAAGCTCACTGATTAACATGTTATCTTGTTTGTTAAATCTACACTGCAACTGAAGTGTGAAAAGGAAATATTTACGGGTGTTATGTGAGGGACTAATTCTTGGTAGTGACTTCCTGCAGTGTTTCCGAGTCAGTAAACCATTGTTAATACCACAACATGATAGCAGTATTAACCTTGTAAATACCTCTTAGCTGGTGAAAACACTGACATGGTGTCAGGTCGAAGTAACTATATTTTGATTAACATTTAGTTCACGTCAGGTCAGGTCCCTGGATTTTGGAAGTGACCTGTTAGTTTGAGGAACTCTGATGTTGATGTGCAGCATATGTAAAAGAGGAGGGATGTCACATTTGCAAGCATATAATCGAATTTAATTATCCCAGGTGTCTGTGAAAGAGTGTGTTTCATTTCACACTGTTGTTGCTTGGCTAAAGGCAAATCCATTTGGACGCTCGTGACCTACGAGATGAACAGAGGAAAGAAAAAGTCAGGCGAGGAAAATGGACTCACCGCCAAACATAGAGAGCTGCGGAAGGAGCAGAGCAGGTGACCGTGATGAGATGGAGGGAGAGCGAGAGACAGACAGACGGCAAGAAAGAAAGAAGAAAAAGAGGGGAAGGGAAGGAGGAACAGAGACAGGAATCTGCAAAGTCTGAAGGCATGTTATCTCAGAGTGACAAAGAGTTAGAAATCGACAAAGATGAGAAGAAAACATACCCAACAGGTGATGTCTGTTAAAGACCGCTGCCTACTGGGAGTCTCTGGTCCGGCCACACAGTCAAAGTAGAGACCAAACAAAAGCAATGCAGGGGGCCTGGCTGTATCCAGACCTTCATGCAGCTCTGTGTTTTCCTGTCTGTGATTTTAATGCCTGTGTGAGGACTTTACAACCTCAGGGATGACTTATGGTGACTGCAATCTGACTAAAATGTTAATGGCATAAACAACAGGGGGAACAATTGAGAAAAGCAATCGCTTTAATTGATGCTGCGGTGAGTCTGGAGGGTCAGATGGGGTTAAATGCAGCAGCATATACAGTGCTCAATCTTCCTCTTCACTTCGGCATCCAGCATTTGGAAGTTTGGCGCATATGAAATTTATATGTTTAAGTAGCTGCTGTTAACTGGATACAAAGAAAGGTATTACACTAAATGAGTTTTTCCCCCTAGACAGCCTGAACAATAAAGAAGGATATGAATGAGTAAGTGCAGGCACATATCAAACACTTACGTCTCATTTCTTCTTGCCACACACTGCCCCAGAAGCAGTCACACACCGGAGCTGTTGCTCCAACAAACAGCAGGTGGTTGCCACCCTCTAAAGCTACGGCTGGTGCTTCAGGTGGATATGCCAAATTAAAAATGATCAGAAGAAGAAGAGGCCTTCAGCAACATTAAGGTGACTGAATGGAAGGAACACAGACCATAAAATATAAGTATGCTGCTCACACTTTGAACATAAGACTCACAGATGTCAAGCAGTTCACACAAAATCCAAAAATAACAAAATATATTTTTCCTCCTGTGAAAACGTCTAGCAGGTATAGTACCTGTACAGTGCTGCAGTCACAGAAATGTACCTGCTTTAATGTTAGTGAAATAACTTACGTTACTACACATGAGAAATAAAAAAAAGTCTTTGTTCTACAAAGTCAAGTTACGGGTGGCAAACCAGCCTCAATAAGAGTGAAACCAGAGGACTCCTAACTGCTGCAGAGCTGGAAAAGTAGGCTAACGTAATCACAGTAACCACAGAGTCAGGCACTGGTGACATTAACATGGATCAGATAATTGGTTGACATTTTCACCTCTTTCGTGATTTTAGTTGCTCTGTGGTGACAAAACTTAAGCAGAGAGAGGTGGAGTCGATTACAGATGAGATGTGAACAGTCTAGCTCCGAGCAGAGCAGGAGAGAAACAAGAAATCAGCTGTGCAGAGAGATCAATAGAATCAATAGAAAAAAAGTTCAATTTCAAATCAAATATATTAAGGTATGAGTAAAGTTACGACGAAGAGAACAGAATATTTTTCTTCACATCATGTGATGTGCTACCTCAGCCTCTGTAAGAACAAATATCACTGGACCTCCAGGCATATATGAAGTTTTGACCTCGTCTTGTTGATGGCTAGATGTGTACTGTAATATTTACCTGTTAAATAAAATTGAAGTTTGAAAGTTCATCTCTGAATGGAGGCAGCAGTGTTGCATTTTCACAGGAATTATGGATCGGGAGTCCTTTGAAGAGCCAGTCATCAAGCCCTGACTGGAGCGTACCTCAGGGAGCTCTGGCTCATGCATACACTTTACTTCTTTCAAGGTATGTTTTTATAGGTTAGTGTGAAACAAAAGGCACGTCTACAACATTGTGTTGTTTTTCTTTTTTTTATAAAATCAGTTTCTGTCGCATAAAATTACAGACAATGCCCCCAAACACACAGCAGCCTGATTATTTATAGTCAATCAACTAAGTCAGAGCACCTGCTGATACATGTTTCAATGCTTAATGTGTCTTTAGATCATGATGTTGTGTTTTTCAATTAGTAATTGATAACAAATAGTAATTAAATAAATTGCTGTCTCTGTGTTGTCAGTCATAAAAGATTCAGGTCCCAAAGATCTGTTGTCACCTGTCTTTGAACTAAGCTGTACTCTCTGATGGTTTATGCTACAATGGTGCTTCATATTGCAGATCCAGGTCAGAGCTTTTGGGTGTAAAATGGAGTATTTCCATCTGAAAAGTGTTTAATGTAGTGTTTAAATAAACTGTTAACAAAAAAGATGTTGGTTCTTTTCCTAAGGTAGACAGTAAAACAGTGTATTGGAGCGGCCCTCCTGATGACCATTCAAATATACAAAGCCAGTGTGCTGCTAGAGGAGGATTAACACACTGTCACAATCAGAAACTGGCAATTAACTGGCTGATAACTGATTTGTAAAACGTTAGCAAATTGTGTGTTACATTAGTTGTGACTTTTTACCACTAAGCAGCACTGAAGCTATACTATCTGAACTTCTCCCAACAAACAGGTTTCTTCAGGTGTGATTTGCATCAGTTAGCATCCGCCTCACCTGGCTGAATGAAGTGATCCAAGGGAGCAAACAGACAGTGATGTGTAATGTCGTAATTGGTGTGAGCGCACCTTGAGGTAGAAGGTGTGGTAGTGCTTGAAAAAGACTGCCGTAAATCAGCTGTGAAAACACTCTGCCAGAGGCTGCCTGAGACCTCCGTACAGTTTTCCGTGGTAGCTGAAATGCTGGTGCAGCTAATAGCCACGGAGCCCTCGCTTCTCCTTTGGAGTCCCTGCAGAGGAATGTGAGACTCTAAAAAGATGACCCACTAATGCTGCTGCCCAGTTCGCACTGTGCTTTGACCTTTTGTAATGAGCTCATATCATAAGAGGGCCTTTTCACGCTTTCTGGACCACTGACAGTTTTTTTTTTTTTTCTTCTTGTGTTGTTTTGTTTGCTACACTCCAACATCCATCCTCACGCCTTGGTCTTTTCCCAGCTAGTTAAGCACATAAAAACAATGGGAAGGGGAAGAAAGGATGAAGGAAAAGAAGGTGGGCTGCTGACTGTGCAGATTCTGCCTCGGTGGCACCCCAGCCAGCCGCATCCATCACGCCCCGATGCTAATGGCTGTTTCAGCCCTGCACTCTCCCCACCATGCCCAAATCATCCCTAAGCCCCCCCACACACACACCCTGTCCCCACCCCCCTCTTAGCCAGTATGGCAAAGGAGACTTGACACAGAAATTAGGTGAAACTAATGACTCTAATGAGTCTCGCTGCCCCCCTGCCAATGTCTGCAGTCATTACTGCTGCTCCTGCAACTGGGTCCAAATGGCTCTGTTTTTAGCTTGGCAAACTGCTGCTACCCTTCCATGTAGCAGGAAGTTTCTGCCAGAGTCATCCTGTGAACTCTGCGCCCTCAAAAGCAGCAAGACTTTTGAGGACTGATAAACACCTTTGTTTCCTCTGTTGTCCTTGAAATTTAGAATTTAACCTGCATTGATTCCAGGTAGCTGGAACATTTTCGACATGAAGACAATGCTTTCAGGCAGGCCCTGTGCCACGCCCTGACCCCCCCCAACTGAAAAAAGGTTTGTTTAACCATGAAGGTGATCTTTAGTGACAGAAAATGTATTGATTTATTGAATTTATTGACAGAAAATGTATTTAGTAACAGAAAATGTATTGATTGATTTAGTTATTTCTCACTGTTTTCATATTTTTTTTAATCCAAACAAAGTCCTGCTTTAAATGAATGTAATCGAAGTAATCGTAATATAATGGTAAAATATATAATAGTATAACAGTCACTTTGCAATTTACCTGTAATGTAATATCTTTAAAGGACATTATTAGTACTTACTATTAAATGATTTGAATACTCTCCACTTTCTGTTCAGAACCTTTCCAACATTGTTGTTGTGGCGTGTTTTGAGTATGCTGCTGAGCTTGTTCACCTGACATCCCTGCACACTGCATTTCAAAATAACTATGTTTCACAGACACATAGTATAGAATTATTGAGTACTCTTGCAACCAGTCCTCCAAAGGTCAGCAGGATAGGCTGGGCAGCCAACATGAGATCCACACTTATCATACACACTGTATTAATCCATCAATCCATCCATCTTCTACCGCTTAGGCAGCAGTCTGAGCAGAGATGCCCAGACTTCCATCACCCCAGACACTTCCACCAGCTCTTCCGGAGGGATTCTGAGATGTTCCCAGGCCAGCTGTGTCCTGAGTCTGTATTAATACACACTGTAGTTCAAACTCTCTGGTAGAACTATTCTGCTCTGGTGTTGCCAGTGTGACATGTCATTGCTAGGTAATTTATCTATATATGTATGTATGTGTGTATATATATATATATGTATGTATGTGTGTATATATACAGTATATATCGTATTCCATCCTGCATCACAATGACACCAGCTTACAAGGTTACACTTTAGAATCCAGTGCCTTTCCTCAACACAAAGACAGAGATAGTCAGCTTGAGCTAGAGGAGCCAAAGAATGAGTGTGTAAGTAAGCAAGTCATTGTCAGTACTTGTGTACATCTGTGAGAGTGAGGAAAGAAGCAAGGGTGTAGAGCAAAGGGTGGATGTTGTATCCTATACATATGTTGTGCGTCTCTCTACACACTGTATTTTTGTGTTTTTGTATCTGTGTGTTAAACGTGTAGCTGTTGTGTGTATTTCCATATCTGTGTGTAGATGAGCCCAAGATAGACAGTCCAGACCTCTGCTCCCTCCTCTTGGCAACCTCCTCCTATTTGAACATGCCACAGTGATCTTCACCCAAAGACCATAATCCCTGCCAAACCCTCCCAGCACCGTCAGCGCTGGCACCGAGCCAGGGACCCAAGATGCTGGTGCTGGGCCCCCGCTGGGTGGCCCCCGCCGGGCTGCCAAGGTCAAGTGTATTTAGCTCCACTTCTCAGCTCATCGGGTGGGGTGGTGAAGGGCGGGGGTGAGGAGCAGTAGTGGCAGTATGAGTGGGTTCTGTGGGAGAGGAAAACAATACAGGCAGGAGAAACTGAACTGACACTAAATAACCAAAAATAAAGCCAGAGAACAAACTGTCAATAATATGACATTGAAGGCTTCCTGTTTTGGTTGTGTTGTATTTTTGTGAGGTATGAAGATAAAAAGAAAGATGCCACATGAAGAATTACACTCACAGAATCCTTGTTTTTGTTCATCCAACACTACAGAGACCGCAGTTATCCACATGCATCACTGCACTCTCACCACTCTGTTACACTCCATCTTTACACTTGTACATAGTACTTTAAGTTATGTTTATTTATTTATTATTTATTACCTTTAAGATGCTGTTATTTTATTTCTATTTTAATCATATTTTTCTAAATTTTGTGCTGCTGTTCTTTGTGTTCTGTGTATGTACAGACAGTGAGCTAAAAAAACAGAGATAAACTCATTGTATGTGTGCACATACTTGGCCGATAAAGCTGATTCAGATATGCCACCAGGTAAAGGCCAGATTAAGGTGAAATGAACCAACACTCCAAACCCTTCAGCTTGTGACACATTCAAGTCAGAATCTTTGTGGGTAGGTTTAATTAGCAGATTGGTTTGAAATTTAAACAATTATTTATCCATAGAGGAGGAACTTAACACATAACACAACACATAAACTGTACAGCTCTTTTATTTGAAATGCAGATATACAGTACATGTTGTACATAATATTTGTTCATATCTTTGCTGTCATATTTATATGCAACAGTTGTAGTACTTTCTTTTTACTTGCTTTCTATTTTTATTCTCTGACAATGTTTAGTGTGAAGCACAAAAACACCAAGACACATTCCTTTCACGTGTAAACCTGCCTACTCTGACTCTGATTCATTCATTTCTTTTCAGTTAACTGGGGTTAGTGTGTAGAGGTGTCAGGGACCAAGCAGTCGAAGCACAAAGAAAAACTGGTCTAAAGCTCATAAAGAAGGTTTTCGTTCTTCCAAACCAACTGAACAAAGCAAATGACTGCTGAAAGAACCGAAACAAGGGAGAGTTATCAGGCCCTAGAAGAGGTCAACCAAACATAACTCCACTGAAAATTAAGGCCAACAAAACCAAGATGTTAGTTCAGCTAACAGACTGACAGAGTGAGGCTTGAGGGAGACAGTTCTACTGGTGGAGCAAACCAACAAACACACACGGGACAACAACATGGACCATAACCAAACTATCACACAGAAAACTCTGACCCCCCAGTCAAAGCTGGTGGTATGGTCCTAGGCTTCGGCCTCTGAAGATACCCAGACTCCACCCTTTGCCCCACCTTTAATCCAACCAGGGAGAAGAGTTTAGCCAGCCAACAAATGACAAAGAAAAACGTATTAACATAAACAAATATAAAGTTAATGTTTATGTTTCCTCTTGAAAACACTACTGTTAAATAATGTTAACAAAACCAATTGTACACCAAAGTACGCTGTGTTTATGTGGTGTTAAGTGTCTGTACATGAAAGTAACTGACGTGTGGTAATGATGTGGGTCATGACCGTCTGAAGAGGGCTTCAGTGAAAAAAAATGCAGGATCAGCCTGCCAAAGAAGGAGCACATTCTACTTCATTTTACCATGCCTTTTACCAACGCCTTCAGGGGACTTCAATTCAGTTCAAATTCAAATTATCATGTAAAATTGAAAATGAAAATGTAATTTCACAATAGCCGTATAATTTTCCACAGATGAATGTGATATTTTAATAAAAATGAAACTTCACTTCACGCGGGTCTTTTTGGACCCTGTTAAACTGAAAATGGAAAAGATGTTTAGCATTTCATTCATTCAAAGTCTAACCTGCTCTGGATAATATCCTGATGTTAATTCAAAATTGAACCCTCCATTCATGCAAGCGATATTTAAACAGCAATTAAAAGTGAAATGCAATTTACTTTCAGTTTAAAAAAGAAAATTTGTTCGCAGTTCAAAACTTGTTTAGTTCACCAGAGAAACGCACGTAGATGGTTTACAACCAAAGAGTTTAAAAAGCTTGCAACAGATTGGGCTTTTAATGTGTGTTTGAGAGTGAGAATGACCATTCGCTAAGTGATATCCTAACTAAAGACTTGATGAGAAGACCGAAAGATTGCCTTTTCATTGTGACCCCGTGGTGACGTGAATGTAAACGCAGCAGAATGGGGGCTCTGGTTGCTTATTACAGTTGCCTGTTGTCCACAGTACAGCAGTTTGAAGCAGAAGTAGGCAACTTGTGTAAAATAACTTTTGGTTCTGTTTGGGCGTAGCAGCTGACACTTTACTGTGCCCATGAAAGTATGTATTGAGGTGGGAAGTGAGAGAGTGGTGGACGTGTGTCTAACATGTCTGGCTGATGTAGAGCAGAGAGACCTGAGTCAACACAGATGCGCAGCTGCTGGAGATTTTAGATGAAGATTTTTAGACATTTGAAGATTTTGAAATCCTGTTGTTTTACTTAAATAATATTGAGTAATATTTTATCTGTCATGAGATGGCAAATATAATCATAAACCATGGAAAAAAACCTTTGTTTGGAAGATAGGTGCTCATCTTTCCAGTAGAGTTACATAGGCCCTACTGTAATAAAGAGGACAGAGGCTCTTCTGGAGAAAATAATGGAGAATTTGCTATTGTTTCTTAAGAGTTAAATTGTGTTTGCTGTTTATGCACTACAATACTAGAAAAAAGACACATCATGAAGTTTACTTTACCAGGTCTGTCTGCTCAGCACCATAAGCCAAGACAAATGAACAGTAATGCAAAGGCTTAATGGCTCATAGCAGCTCCAGTTCAGTGTGATATGACTGAATCAGCCAGCAGGCCATAGTACATTTTTTTCCTCCTCTTTACAGACTGACTTTTAAATCCTGACCTGAAGACAGTCAATCACTGATCGCTTGGTTGAATTGACAACATCTGGCTATTAAATATTCATGCATACATCTCCGTTCTGTAGCAGGATAGATGCAGTTCAGTGGTTCCATAAGTCTTTGTCACCCCTCTAAGTATCACATTATATACTTACAAAAATGCTCACACATGATAGTAAGTATAACCATACTACATGTGCACATGATATTGCCACCACACAATAATGTCAGCATAGGTCCGTATAGCCTCTGCGGCCTGGAGCCAGGCCACTGAAGGGAGCGCTGGCAGGGCTCGGCCTGGGCACCGCTGCTGTTGGCTGGGATGGAAATGGCAACCTTTGGCTGACCAGATGCTGGTCACAGTGGAAAGAGGACATACCTGCTGAATGGAGGGAACCCTGCTGACCTAAGCTAACCTGTCCAATCTACACAAGCTAGGAGGAGTTGGGGAAAACAGAAAGAGAGGAACATGATGGATAAGTTAGAGAGTGTGCTATGTTTTCTCAATACTCCTCTAGAGCATTTTTACAGGGAACACTGAACCTGCACCTCTTCCCACTCTACTTTAACAAGTTCACAAGTTTCACACGAAACTTTAGAAACCAAAATATAACTGAAGGCCACGGTCACACTTCACACACACACACAATCTTGGGCACAACATCTTGAACATGCCCCCACTTGTCAGTGTCAACGTAGCTGTTTTGAAGCCGGTGTGAGTTGAGTGGGGCTCTTCGATGAATTAACCAAAGTGCAGCTTCTGTGCTCTCACTGTAAAACTACATTGTGAGTGTTTTTCACAAGGACATTATTGGGAATGAGCTACTCAAACTGGGAGGAAGCTGTCGTACTCCTGAACACTATCCTTCGACTTCAAGTTAGTAGGCTCCTGCATGTGTGGGTGTTCTATATTTGGTTTGCGTTTGAGCATGGCACCACTGGCCAGGGATGCAAGTCTGTATTGTTAACACTAAAGAATGCTGAGCATACTGCTTCTGTGTTTCTTTTTTCACTTTTAATATATGATTACTGAAACACAATAACATAATTGTATTACACCTGCACTGTGTAACTTAATCCCTGCTTCTCTGCAGTGAAAGAGTATTAGGTCCTGCAGTGTTTCAGCACACAATGGGACAGGCTTTTCTGATTGAAAGCTTCTTCCAGAGGGCTTTCTTACTGTTTAGTGTTCCCTTTCAGGATATCCTCCACTTTTCTTAACCTATCTTGTTTTGTTAAATGGGTGATTAAAGAGCATAAAATGAAAGAATGGCAACAAATGTAATGTTAATGAAGTACAACTAAAGGTGTAGTCTGCAGCTCTAACCCAACAAACATCACAGTCTACTGGCTGTGTGTTCTGTGTGCGCACTGAAACAGTCTGCTGTTCACACACAGCTCTGGATCTGTAAATGGGAAACAAACAGAGCCAGCAGCCCATCCTCATTCAGGTAGTGATGATGGACTACACCTTTAATGTCACTCTGAAGGCATTCTAGTAAAAGGATTAGTTTTCAACATAATGGAAAACATGCATATTTACTTTATTAAAGAGTATGAAAAGAGATTGGTCCTTCATGTGGCTGGACATGGTTTAAACTCTGAGGTAAATAGAATAGAGCCAGAGCAGAGCCAGACTAGCTGTTTCCCCATTCCTCCACTCTGAAACTGGACTAACCCTGTTCTGAGCCCAGCTCAGGTGTGTGCAAACCCAGAAAACATTTCTTATTGTATCAAAATCTGAAGATAGTGTGATAGTCGAGATGCAGCATTTATGGTGGCCAATCTGGTTTCAAGGGCAGTAAATACCTCCACGGCCAAGAGTTTTTCATATCATTTACAAATAATAAGAGCCAGTTTGGAGAAACTGACCAACAATAGTCTGTAAGGCACTGCCAAATCCAGCCGCTGTTGGTCCAAAATGAGCGTCTGGCCTGAAAGAGTCGTTTTCTGTGCAGTGCTCGGTGCAGACACGTGGTAATTATAGCTCCTCTCATCCTGGATGTTTGAGGCTCACACTGAAATCAATCCTTGATAGCATCTGATTTTTGTATGTTGTCCAGAATATTGCTTTTAAACATACATATGTTGTTAACAGCAGAGCTGGCCCTAGGCAAGATTTTATATGCTCTGGGTTTCTAGTTCTCTGGGTCACATCAATAAATAGGCTCCTCCCCCCACAGAGAGCAAGCAGGTATCAACCAACCTGGGTGGGTGGGAGTTATTTGGTATTATCATTAATTAGGCATTGTTTGACATTTGAATCTATGTTTTCCACTTTAAGAGTTAATAGTAATAACTAGTTTTAATATAATTATACTGAAGCTATTTTTTTTCCTGATTCTGTGGCACCCCCTAGAGGCTACGCCCCCCTCACCATTTGCCTACATTGCCTAATGGGCCAGACAGCTCTGGTTAACAGTTACTAAACCTTTTTTAACAAAGAGCAAACATGTTTAATAAAGATCTGTTCTATTCTGTACCAAGACCAAGATGTGTACAGAGACTACTCAGACAAACTAAACTATTCATTCCATTCATTACATATCATGCCATATATACCAATACTGATCTTTGTTCACAAATATCATTGATTTTGACAATGGTTCATTCAGTTAGGCCCCTCACTAACTCATACACACTGAACATAAAGATTATTTAATATAAAAGATAATATAAGGACGCCTGGGACTGTGGGTGTCGATGTTCCAGTCTGTCTTCTTCTTCCTGTTGTTACTTTGGAGCGAAACATTCCTACTTTGACACAAAACTCATATCCATGGAGAAGTCAAGCCCTGAAAGTTACTTTTAGTACTCTGTGCAGTAGTTATATGCGAGCCCTAGCAGTGTGTCACCAGTAATGTGAGGAGAAAAAGAGCTGTGGCAGATGAAGTGCTCATTGAGTTTGTCTTTTCAGCTCGCAGCCACTCCACAGCAGTGTCATCCACAGGACTGATCGCCTGTTTGTGTTAATAGCTCAATGGAAGGCAAAAAACAAAAACAAAACACACACACACACACACTCCATTCCCCTCACATTCCACTAACGAAGCACATAGCGAGGCCCTCGACTAGACACTCTAAGAAAATGAGAAATTAGTTCAGTGGAAGCACACTCTTTCATTTGCTCCATTTTATCTCATGTTTTGTACTTGAAGATGAAAGCGCTGGTGGCTGTCTGTATGAATGACACGCTGTGTTATCTGCCACCAGAGAGTCTGTATTAATTAGCAAACAACCGCCTAAACATATTCTGGATCTGAGGGTTAAATCAAAATGCTGACAAAGAGCAGATTAGAGAATTGGCCCAGAAAGCTTCAAATCACAGGGTTGAGTTCAGCAGTGGGTGTTTCTATAAATACTCACATCACATTCATAGTACAGAGACGCAATCATATCCGTGGGTGGGTCGGCCTGGGAGAGACACAGAGATTCCCGGTTCCTTGTCGCACCTGGTTTGGCTGCTCTGGAGCGTATTGGGGCCGGCGGCCATTTTGATAAGAGTGCACCTGAGTTTTCAGAGGATCAGGTGTGACTAATATGTTGTCACTCACTGAACACTGTGCCCCCAAGTGCTTTCTATAAATGACAAGAAAGCCATGCACAGGTTTGGTTGTTTTCTATTTTAATGAGGAGCAAGGAGGGAACAAAGGAAATATTCTAAAGAGGCCTGTTACAGAACAAATTTTGAATTAGAAAAAAAATTAAGCAACAACTTTTGGTTACTTGAATTGTCAAAAGGCACTCAGACTGTCAGACATATAGCAAATAGAATATAAAATGTAAGTAACACGTGATCAAATCACTGAATCTACAGAAATATATTTTCGATTTATGTACAAAATATTAACTGATTTATGACATTTTGCTGATTCTATATACATAAAATGTCAGAAATGAAACCTGTCATCTTGTCTTTTTTAGAGTCTGCTATATTCCAGTTCATTAACCAACAATCTACAATTCTACAAAAGTAGAGAAATAGAATATTGAACATTTTTTAAAAGAAAATGGCAGCCCAGGATATTACTGCACTGATGTTTGATTGTTTTGTTAGAACTAATAAGAAGAATATGCACTTCTTTTGGGATTTTTCTCTTCACTTCCTACTGTGTTTTCTACTGTGTGAGTCTGTGCACAGTACATTTTTGATGCACTGGAATGTAAAATATGTCTGAAAATCTGACACTTAACTTAAATGTGTGTATTTCCGTTGGTAGAAATATGTTTAACACAATGGTTAAGCTTTTTGAATGAATTTCTATAGAGATGTGCCTATATTCCCATTTATTATGTGTGTTGAGTTTTATTCATGCATTTTTGCACATGTGGGTGATCTCCACTCCCTGCATCTTCATATGAAGTGACCGTTAGTGAATGCTTGAATGGATCATTTTCTCCATGAGAGCAGTGATGTTGAATTCCCTGCCACGAGAGTCATAGCTCAAGGCTGTTTTTCCATCAGCTCACCTAAGAAGGCTCCATTCACCTGACATGAACGCTTAGTAGGTCACACACAGTGTCTGTTTTTCCTCCAGTCCTCAGATTAGATGAAACTTTAAAATCATGTTCTTAACATCAATAAATCATTGCTATATTCAGTCTGAGACTTTCTTATAAAAACTGCAAACAAACAGAATTAGCAGAGCGGCAGCCCCTGATGGCTTCTGTCCTGTCAGAATGTATCTTCTCTTAACTTTTATTCATCTTATAAACAAACACACTGACACAATGGCTTCCCACATTTTGCAGTAAGGAAGGTCTGATTGACACCTGTGTAGAGGGCTGTAGCTCCAAATGAGGACTCCAGCATCGTGGCTTATAGCGATACTGATGTTGGGACTGTGGCTTCTTCAGATAATAAGTGTTGACTTGCCTGAAGGCTTATTGTGTTGAACAAAGGCTGCTCAGCTGTCTAGTTGAACACTTCCATCACCCTCCAAAGGAGACAGTTGTTTATAATGAGAGTTTAATGGAGAAAAGAGTGTAACTGCAAATTAGGCGACAGAAATACATTCAATAACAAGGGTGGATTTTGAAATAAATGCTTATTGCACAACCACTCTATAATGTGATAATATTGCTTATGCATGCATTCATGTGAAATCATCACTAATCTCTATCAAGGACAAGGTCCATAATAAAACATCATAATGCATTAGTGGAGAATACTTTGGATGAATAATCTGAACTGGAAAGTTTTCCAGGGGCACTGTAAAGGGTGAAAATTAGGATGTTTCCTGGGCTGAGGGGCCTCCAAAATATTACATGTACCTACCACATTAGTTATTTAGGACCATTAATACAATATTTTAGTCAAAAAATTCTGAAATATGATGATTGTCCAGTCGTTTTGTAAACATTATACAGGAAGCCTGCTATTTGACTACCCTCAGTACATTAAGTGGTTCAGTCCTCCCTCACTGCACTCACAAATCAGGTACTGTGGAAAGTAGTCCGTCTCGGTCTGTGTGTAGACCTGCTGCCCGGCGCTGTCTGCACACAGTGTCTCACTCCAAACCAAATCAGGCTGCCTGAAACAGAAAGACAGGCAGAGACGAGTTCAAAGAGAAAACACCGGGTGACCAAATGTTCACAGCCACCTCAGTATTTTGTTCATTACAGTCTGACCCCTTTAAGAGAAATAATTTCTGTTAAACTGTCTTCTGCATCTAGATAAAATAAAGAACTCATTATCACGTCACATCATAATGATAATGTATATATTTTATGTCATATTATTCTTGGAGTGTTGGCTGAACAGAAATCCTTTTTTTTTAAAGTACAATGAATCTGAGTGCTGGTCTGATTTGGCTGTTTTACGCTCACTATATGGAAAGGCACTCCTGCTTTTTTTTCTGGGAATAATATCAGTGATGTATCTTTATTCTTATATAATGTAATAATACGGGATCAGCGGGGGTCCAGTCTTATATTCTTTCACGCAGTCCAAAATCTCAGGTTGCACCCCTGAAGTCACACACAGGTGAAGCGTAAGCACCTGAAAAATTGTAATTCAGACGAGTAACTACGTAAATGCATTTAATCATAATGTAATTCCACCAGTGGATCTGTTTTTTTATCTTTTCAGTTTATAATATTTCCCTTTAATCAAGTTCCATAAACAGGGAGAACAGGGGTCAATAGGGCCCCAAAGCTGACTTTTCCCCTGT
>JBAJHX010000053.1:24003110-24034709 GCA_037176925.1 Amniataba percoides | reverse complement strand
TATTTCACAATTTGGCCCTGAAAATTGTGAAATAGGTACGTTTTGCACTTTAGCAAAACGTGAAATAGGCACGTTGGACCCATAAACCCAGCAGTTTATGCTAAATTCAGAATTTACAACTTAAATCCAAATCCTGTATTTAACAATAGGAAGTGCACCGCAATATAATTTCAGGAGAAGTCAAAGTTCTGAGAGCTACTGAATTTGCAAAAAGGTCATCATTGCTAAACATGTTGACCCTTGAGGAGGTTATCATTAATCTGAGACCTCAACAGAAATAACATCAGTGGTGAGATACTCTTTTAATTTCCCTGCAAAATGTTTCACCAGTGTTGTTTCCATTTGTTCAGATTCCACATGTGCTTTAATCATATCCTGAAATACTGCCCCCGCCATTCATGGCTTTAATCTGTCATCTTGCAGACCCATGGTGCTCATATGTGATGCACATAAAGAATATTTGAAGCCATCATGTTATATTGTGGCACTGCCTGCTGCTTGTAAGGCCATTTGAGAAAAGTGCACCATGCCTGAAAAAAAACAACCAATCAGAACTGAGTATCTAACAAATTTTCAATCCCTGCACTTTCTTTGCTCCACCACACATGAGCTACTTTGGATGTAATGGTGAAGAAATGACCAGTGGACAGTCAACTCGATGAGGAAACTGCCTATCTCTCCTCTGTCAGTTAGTATAATAAAGATAAGTAAGCAGAAGATCGATAAAGAACAGCAAGCTAAAAACAAAGACTTAGACCCTGCTCCTGTGCTGTACTTGTTAAAATTTCAAGTCAGTCCACTGCCCACGCTGTTCTAAGTCCTACTGACCAAAGGTTCACTGACAGTCACATTCTAAATACACACACACACACTATAAGGCATTTCATGTGCTGCAGTGAGGGCCAGTGGGGTCTGCTGGTGGATGGATTATGCTCTCTCTCTCTCTCTCTCTCTCTGGCTTACTCAGTCTCTCTTTGCCATTCTACATGGTGTTTTGCAGAGGTTGGGACATAGGGTCTGTGCATATATCCAAAAAGTATTACAATTTAGTATGATGCGGTCATCTCAATCAATAGTACTGGCAGTGGTATAGTTGATATTATTTTTTTCATTATAATTAGTAGTCGCACTTCAGTCACATCAGGTCAGCCTCCCTTAAACTTAATTACTGATTAAGCTTTTACGATCCTAATTCACTGTCAAAATGAGGAAAAACCTTGAATTTTTCCATGAATTGTTTTCGAAATGAATTATCTTCTCCGATACAACCATTATCATTTGACTTCAACACAACTATTACACAAAACCTCCAATCAATGTCTCAAATTTTTCCAAACCATGGCAATAATATG
Organism: Amniataba percoides; assembly: GCA_037176925.1. Classification (NCBI taxonomy): domain Eukaryota; kingdom Metazoa; phylum Chordata; class Actinopteri; order Centrarchiformes; family Terapontidae; genus Amniataba; species Amniataba percoides. The sequence goes on along the minus strand of JBAJHX010000053.1, from coordinate 24,033,357 downwards.
AAACAGTTGAAGAATTTATGACTGAGTATATGACATATAAAACTCTCCATCACAACTCTTCTTTTTCCCAAATCCTCCACCGAACTAGCAACTTGATCATATCATAGACAAAGATATAAAAATCCACAGCATTATTATTTCATTATAAAATATATTTTATTGATGAAACCTCCCTTAAACCATGCACAAGATGGTGTTTCAACACATCATTATGCACAGATTCTGTCTTCAATATGTACTTTAACAGAAAGTGGACATCCTCCCAAAACTCAATGAGTCTCCAACTACCTCAACAATACTACTATGGGAAACACCTAAGGCAGTGGTGAGGAGAAAAATATTCTCACACCTCACCAACAGAAAAATAGAAGTGGAAAATGTGGAGAAATGAAAGGCATACAATACTACCACGACTAGAATACAGATCATTACATATAAAAAAAAAAACCTTACTACTTTACAAGTTACTTGTTACTATGCTAGATCACAGTGAGAAAGCTTTCAGACCATGTGAAAATACACAGCACCTGGATCAGACCCTTTCCCCAGTGCGTTGTACAAGTACCTTTGGACCAGAGTATCACCGCTATTTATTAAGATGATAGAAATGGACAAATCTTTACGTCTTTACATCTGAACTCCGTTCAGTAATATGTGCCACCTATGCAACTTAAACAAAACAAAGATTCACCATAGCATAAGATGCAGATAAAGCACTTGGCCATGTAAATGTTACCTTTGTATTTGAACATTAGATAGGACTGCTTTTGTTTTTGGTAATTTAATACAGTGTTCCCCAACCTTTTGCAGTTTTCTCGTAACATTGCACCAAAAACATGAGCATAACATCAGAATTTCTGGTAACATTCTCTCTGCCCCAAAAATAAATTATAAAAAAATTTCACATGGAAAAATAAATACTGCAGAGAAATATTCTAAAGACGTCTGTTTCTTATTCATTTTGCTAGCTTGTGGGTTACATTTTAGTGCTCAAATGACCAAGATATTAATCGAGAGAAAAAAAGATTGTTCAGACTCAGATAATAAATAAAATGGAACTAATTATTTATTTCTTGTGCGACCTGGTACCAATTGATCCACAGACCAGTACCGGTCCACAACCTGGGGGTTGGAGACCCCCGATTTAATAAATAGATTTTTACAACATTTTTACAACTCACCCACAGCATTACTAACCACCAATGGAATAACCTCACAATCTGTGACAGTGAATGAGGTACTATATGCATCCCTAGAAGCTCACGTACACACACAAGTCAGAGGAATCAGTTTATATGCTGATAATTCATTATTGTATTTGAAAAAAAGCATCAGCATAACTACATGCAGTGGTTATAAAAACATCTGTCTCCATGCCATTAAATGGCTAAAATCCACCATCCTTCAACTGAACTGACATCCCATGACCCTGAGTGCAGGATGAAGCGGGTTAGAAAATGGATGGATGGATGGATGAACTGACATCAGCGTAAGACTGCAACCCTAAAATTACCACCTCAACCTTACCACTAAAGAAAAACAAAAAGGTTGCAGGTTTAAATGTCCCAAATTTCCTCTATTATTACTTGACTAATCAGTTACAACTCATCATGAAATGGATTCACTCAAATGTTCACCAAAAGTCACTAAATTCACTCCAATTTAGAACAACCTAGACTGTGTAAAAAGCAAACCTTCTCCTTTAATTAGCTCTATTCTTTCATTTAATTTTCTTCCTTTTTTATATTCTATATTTAGTATATAAATCTTGTAACAGTTCTGGCGTGGGGACAACTTGTTGGTAAAATCATAAATTGAATGTTAAAAAATGAAAGAGAAAAACATTACGAAAAATCCAGAGAGGATACAAATGATTGCATGTTCCTGACATCCATCCAAAACACTCTGCCTCACGAATACTAATTCATGCTGTGATTTGTGCAGAGAAAATAACAGTAATGGGAATGATGGGCAGCGGTGAAATAAGAAAGAAAGTAATTCTTAGTAAGTCTTTCTCTACTGATTTTATCAGCTGGTTGTCAACACCAGCTGACTATGAGCAGAACATCCCAGTCTCCACCTTGGTCTGTTTTGACACCCAGCGGTTAGATTGGGCAAGACCTGATCCAGGCTAGTATGATCTTTGAGAATGAGAATGGATCACCACCAGTAAAGTAAAAACAGAAGGGTATAAATAATAGCCCCTTTTACCCTCTCTTTCTTTCTCTCTTGAGGGGGCAAGAGATGGGTAGAACAACCAAGTAGAACAGCCCTGGGCATTTTACGGCCTGTGTGAGGTCAATCATAAATTAGAACATAAATAAAAAGGTCCTCAACCTCATCTACCTATGCCGTTTCGTAGCAAGTAAGTCTTGTTCCATCATTCCGACATTATAAAAAAAAATATGAAAAACATTAAAAGCACTTATTGCTTTTTGTATACAATTGATCAATTACTTATCTTTAACATACTGCAAAAGTATTTATAAAAAGTAAGTTAAAAATAAAATGAGACACTGATGTAATTATTGTTTTGTTTTGTTTTTTCCTGTTTTATCTTTACTTTGAGAGTTATTTCCTATTTGAAAACGACAGAAAATGACAGAAGATAACTGAGAACGACTGTCTTAAAATGTTGTATTTGTAATAATGCAGAAGTATGCCCACTGTATTGTATTGTCATAACATGTAACTGGAGGGGAGTCCCACAGGAATTTCACATGAACCTGACAAAGTGAACACTCTTCCTTCTTTGGTAGGTCCACACTACTGTAAGAGGGCAGAGTTTGGGCCTATATATGAAAATACCAATGAGATGCCACTTAGGGTGGTAGGAGACTGTATGTGAAACACGAGACATTCTATGGATTGGTAACAGTCTCAAAATGTCTGCTGTTCTGATGATTATTTATCACTGTGATTCTGCAGTTTATCATTCAGCAGAGGGGAGCCAGTGAAAAGATGAAGGAAGAGTGAGAGAAAGTGGAGAGCAAAGTAACAAACATACGTTCATACATACAGCAGCAGACAGCTTTGTCAGTTACTGGCAACCAGCGTCAGGCTGTGATGACAAGATGTCAGCCTCCCCGATGCATACACACTGCCACGAGCAGAGACGAAAACCTCTCTCTCTCTCTCTCTCTCTCTCTCTCTCTCTCTCACAGAGGCATCAGTTGACTGCATGTGTGAGCTCTGTTTGATCACTCACCTGTGTGTGTCCGGTCAACTCGTGCCAGTTCTGCCTCCAGATGGAGCAGCAGTGGCCCTCCAGCTAAAGCCCCAGGTCCAGATTGGTTTCTGTGGAGAAGCATATCCTCAGGGCCCCCGCTGCATGCCCACAACCTCATCCCCTCATCCATCCACTCCAACCCCAGCAACCCTAACTGTGTGTCACAAACCAGTCTCTGACTAACATAATTAAACAAGTGGGGATTAAATCTCACGCAGACCCGTAATTTGTCCTGTACAGGATTTGTACATATTTGCAATTGATCTAATTATTTCCACACACTTCACAGCCTGCACAAGCCCTGACTTTACTCCAACGTCAGTGCCACATTTTAAATATTTGTCAAAGATGACTGGTGTAGTGGTGGGGGAATATTTCAGAGCCTTTTCTCAGAGCTGCTCTAATCAATATGTTTTATTAAAACCATGGATCAGATGAGTATATCTAATAATGTGACAAACCAAACGAAACTCCCCTCAGCTCTGTGTGTGGTTTTAGCATCTTTGATCTAATTATTTGGGTGTTACGGTTTGATTTGACTGCTTTGGTTTAGTCTCACGGCTTTAATGAACCCTCTTCACTGGCAGCTGTTTTTAGAGAAGAAGCTCTAAAATCTGCTGTACACTACCTGCCCATTACCAAACAGCAGGCAGGCATAGTTGGAGGCTAGCTTCCGAAAATGCTTAATGCTTCATTGTGGAGTCTTTTATCTCTGTGTAAGAGAATGGTTTGCTAACTTGTCTGCTGTGTCCTGCCTCACAGGTTATATTTTTCTATACAAATAGTTTTTTTTTTCATCATCATTATTTCTTATAAAAAAGAGGTTCTGTTTACATTTAATGCTACATTGGGTCCTATATTATGCAGGTACAACTGTACTGAATGCCTTTCCTTTCTCATGAAACAACTGTAAATCTATTATTTCTTTTTTTTTTCTTTATGTAGCTTTCTCACTAACAATACTGTCCTCTCTTCCACCTTTCCAAAGTAGATTGCTACATGATGGACATGAACAAGAGACTGGCAACAAAAACGTGACATGCAGGGAATCATACAGTAAAGCATTGTACTGCCAGTGATAAAAAACTCTGCAGGCTACTTTTATGCATAAATGGTGCAACATGTCTTCTTTCAGAATGCTGTTATACAGTAACATTATTATTAAGAATGCAATGTACAGTAATTTTTTTCTGAATGGTAGTGGGGTGGAAATATAAGGAAGTATCAAATTTTATCCACATTACAAAACTCATTGCAAGTTCTAAATTACAAAAGTAAATTTTGTGAACAAAGAGCCATTGCACCGTTGTGAAAGTATGCCACAGAGAGTACAGATAGACCTTTAAATCTTCCAATTTCTGACTGTTCATTTAGTCAGTAATCCTTTTACTTATTTTAATCTTTTGTCTTATGACTAAATTGTACTGAAATGCAGTGCTCAATTAAATATGATACATTACAATAATGCAAATTATGTGAGGACATTTATTGCAGATCTTTTTTCAGTGTACCTGCACCTAAATTTTATTATAACAAAAAAGATCATGTCACTTTATCACTTTGGCATAAATCAAGCGACACAATGTTTATGATTATGATGAACTGAATAGCAAGAGTAAGGTCATTTTTTTTTCACCTCATAGCAATTAATGGAAAACAACATATGGCTGTAGAAAACATGGAACTCAGGATTCTGGTTTGCATGTATGTATGTAATGTAAAACATAAAGTGAATGTGGTGCAGATGTAATCAACCTGCCATTGTTTCTGCTGCTCTATAACAGAGCAAATCTGGAAATGTTGAATGTATGTACATGACTAATGGGATGGTTAATGAATAAATGAAATGTATAACCTTTCTCATTTCTGGCCCAAATCTGAACCTTCAGAGAACATAATGTAATAAACTGAGTTAATTCACAATGTGCAATAATTACTCCAAACTACAAACATGATTATAAAAATGAATATTTATAAACAAGTGGCAGCACATGCCATTTATAGGATCTCTCACCCTTTCCCTTTTCTAATTGACTTTTAGTTGTGCAATCTGTTCTTGTTCAGTAATGCCTTTTTCATGCTAAATATGAATATGAATATTTACGCTACAGTAACTCACCAGCCTCCCGTCTGAGTCCCTGCAGTGCTCACACGCTACTGTTGGTTGCCTTCCACGTCGTTCCGGCTGATTATCTGGTTCACTGAGGGTGAGGCAAGGACGAACAAACTTTCAATCTCAGAGTCTAGAAGGAAACTGGCGTTGTGCCATTCTGCCGATTTTCATGTTGTTCCATTCCCCACCCTCGTTCGTCAAAGATCCACTTTTAATGCTTCCTCTGTCATCACTGCAGCCTTTGATGAGCCACTGATGAGTAAATTCAAAGAGATGTTGGCTGTGAGCGACAAAACCTTGAGAAGACTCCAAGAAGAGATGAGAAAACATTGTTCACCTTGCAAAATATATATGTCGCCTTTCTTCAGAGCTTCTTAATGTTCTTAAACAAGCTTGTCATCAACGCTTCGGTACTTCCAAGAGTCAAAAGTCAGAGAGTTTAGAGGCACTTGGAGAGGAAAAGTATTTATGGGTCTTATCCTGACTTTCTTGAAAGAACGGGTACGTGACATAAAACTGAGAGCATATTATTTATCTTACTTTGGAAAACATGCTCTAAAATGCACCTTATGAGATAGTTGAAATGGTAATAATTGAAATGGTCCTGAGAACTGGGCACCATCACTTCCCATGCAGCCACTGTATATTTCATACGTACTCGAAACTTGACTTCACTTTTTGAAGTGAAGAACTTTCAGTTAGACATCTAATAATGCAGATCTCACATCAGTGAAGCAGGAGTCAGTGCCACTCAGAGGTCAGGATCTTATTGACATCAGACAAAGCATCTTAGAAATCTTAAAGACGCCAGAAAATAATATTCAATTTGTCTATAATAACCATCTTCTTCAGATTCATTTAACATTTAACACTGTGAAAACCTGTGACACAACAGCGCGTGACACAACACCAGTTAGAGATGACACTAAGTGATTCACAAGTCTTGACATAAACCTGACATAAGCTCAATCTAAAGGAAACTTAAGTGTCTATTATATGAAAGGCAGTGACACATGGTACTTCTGGAATCACTTGTTGAATCATACAGAGCATGATGGGAAGTGTACTGTACTGTGATAATGGATATATTAAGAGAGTTTTGTTGGTGCAAGCAGTCAGTGTTGCTGTAAACCTGCTGACAGGACACCTCTGGCTGTAAGGTCGACATAGCTAACACATTGTTAGATTCTGATTTCCCAGTGAGCCAAACGGCTGGTGCTGGAACTGATCGGTATCTACTTAAATAAAGCTCGGCTGATGCTGATGCTTTTTTTTTTTACTGCACCGTGCTGTGTCTCGTCCACCTGAGCCTGCTCGTGTTTATGTCGGCTGGTCTCTGGCATTTCACTGCATGTGTGAGTTAAACATAGAGAGTGGAAATGCAAAAAATGATTTGCTGGTGTGTGAATCTTTATTCAGACGCAGACATTGCCAAAATACACAGAATCACTGAGCCCTGACGCTAATCTCTCCTCTCTCATTGTTATTAGCATAGAGAAGTACAGAATATCCAGGTAATGTGGCAGCTGGCACTTACCGTCGCTTTTGCCGCCTCGTCACCGGTGCTGTGTCACATCAGCTGTCACTAATTAAAGTTAATTCCATGAGTTACTTGATAACAGGCCACAATGCACTGTGCTGTTGTTGGGTGTGTGTGTCTGTACCCAACCAGTGGTAATTTGTGTGGGAAGAATCTCCAGTCTACAACGGTGAATGTTTCTGCGGTTCCAGCGGAGTGATACGTCTTCATGTCACTTTCAGGAATCACGTTCTCTGCTTAAACTTTCATTCCTATCCCATCTATAATTAATTCTGATGAACTTTTTGATTAGCTTGTGAAAAATCGGGTGTGCCAAATTTAGTGGCCTACAGCTGTTATGTCAATGAGTCAGATACATATTTAATCAACATGTAGGTTAGGTGTTGTGTCAGGCTTGGCGTCGGCAGATACCCAGTGATATAGTAAAGGAATGAGACCTTGTTAATATTTATGCATCTGTAAGAAACACAGCGACATGAGCATCCATCTCCTTTTAGCCCTTGTTTGGACTCCATCAGCTCCTGAGGGAAATATCAGGCTCTTTAACTGCTACACAAAGAGCAGAAGGACACTGGTTACTTGCTGATAATTGTTTGTGGCTTTGTGTGTGGTTTCTTTAACATTACACACTCTCATTTGCTCCATTGTTAATATAGAGATATTGATTAGTGCAGCTTTAAGTACGTGCAGTTAAACATTTCCCCTCCTGTTAAAGACAGACAGACTACAGTGTGTTGCACTTTCTGATGCAGCTCGCAAACCAATGCTTTCTTACACTGTGCTAAAGATCTGAATAGGATTAGTTACAAACTGAAATGTCTCCATACTTTGATTGATTATATCAAAAAATGTCTCCATATAGACAGTCTTATACTGCCAACACTCTTTACTCTCTGCTTCTCAGACTCTGTTCTCTCTGTCTTCCAGCCACACTATGATATTTGTCGCCATTAATCATATTCATGGAGCTCACTGGGATGTCAGATCATCACAGACACCACAGTACCTGGCATGTAATTCAGATGTCATGCAGAAAGCTGAAAGTTATGACCCGCCACATCCCTGTCACTGATTGCTGTGACACAGAAGTGCTTGGACAGTACTCCACTTCATAAAAGCTTTGACATTTGTTGCTTTAAACACCTGAACGCTGCCTGCAGTGCTCTGGAGTCTGTCACTCAGTATGCAAGACGACTCAGTTTGTGGCGCACTCTCACACTCGCTCAGGTGTTTTCAGTTAATTTAGCTGATTGTATTTCTGCTCAGGACTGTGTGGACATGACATGGTCGACAGCATCCTGACTCTCCTGTTGGTTTTACCACACTGTCGCCGCAGGAAAACAAACACTTTTATATCTCTGGGTGAGCCAACAGACTTACAGCATTAAGTTACTGAGGAAATAAGAACCATGTTGAAGGGACACATGGTATATAACCTATTTTCATGCATTTGGTCTCGTGTGGGTGGCTGAAATTTGAATTTTGGCAATACAGTTCTCACAGCACAGAGCACGGGGGTTTTTGTACCTGACTCTTGATGTAGTTTGCTTTACTTAAGACCCAGTTTTAAAACCTGTAAGTAAATCTGTATGAATTTGATGTTTCATTAGTTATATGAACGTTAACACAAGGTGTAGGATATAAAGAAAGGTAATGAGTAAAACAGGTCAGTTCAGAAATAAGCACACTAATCACAATAACAGCACCATCTATAGATTTATAGAGATCAAATACGAACAAATGAGTAGATCAAATGTAATCAAACTTAACAGCACCGTTAGCAGGGTGTGAAGGGGAAAACTCAACAGGCTGCTGCTCAGTGGCTCCGTAACTCCGTCTCCCTGTGTGTTTTTTCCAGCCGTCTACTTGCAGTCATAACTGAGGCCGGTGTGTGCAGCAGCTGTGCGCCTCTCACTGTGGACTGATGATTTCCCCCTGGCTTGTGGTACAGATTGCTTTATTGTTTGCAGTTTTTGATTTACGTTCCACAATTTACATCCACTCTTCCTCAATAAGGAGAGAGAGCCCTGATTTCCCCTCTTGTTTTGTCATCCTACCTTACTGTACTGATCTGCTGCGTTCACTCATCCTGTTGATATTCAGTCTCTGTGATGTTTCAGTGCCTTCAGTGTCTCTGTTTAACCCCGTCCAGCCCTCTCCTCTGCCAGCCTTTCCACCACTCCCTGCTTCTGATTCATAGATGTGGCACTAATATCTGAAAAATATCCATATGTTCCCATGATGCAATTCAAACATCAACCACAAGTGTAATGATAAAAAGGATACAGTTCAATAACAAGAACAAACACAACAAGGAAGAGTTTGAAGCATCATCATTAGTATCATTAGATTGACGTCTATGACCTTGCCCCCCCAAATTGTGCCTGTCCTCCAGGCAAACCAATCTATTGGTTTGCTTCTCCTATTGCCATGCTACTCTGATCAGCTGGTGGTCACACAAAGACATTTATAAGCGTTGTGTTTTCTGAACTAAAAAATATTGTTTTATCTGCTCAGTGGTGGCCGAATATGGAAACTTTGTTATGGAACATTAGTCCAGGCAGAACACTGAAGCTATGCCTGCGTACAGTGACTGGCAACAGAAGTATCACTCACGCTTCACTATCACTGGCTCACTCATCAGTCGCTTGGCTATCAGATGACAGGTACAAACCCCACAGAGATTTGAGATAGAGACATTTTGCAGAACAAGAACTGCATTGCAGAGTGCCTTTCCCACAAAGGAATACTGTGTCTGTATATAAGCAGGTACTCACACACATACAAATGGACGTCCAATGACAGAATCTGAGATTCATGTTATTTCTATTGCGTATTAACAAATCAACAGAGGCTGGCAATGCTTAAATCCAAGTTGACACAAGATAGAATAAAGAAAATCAGAGCACAGGACCAGTGGCATATAGATGTCAAGGCAAATCTCACTCTATTTCATGGTCATCCCACCATTCAGCATTAGCATGCCTACATCTATCTCCCAATTTAACTTGTCTTAAGTGTTTTTGCACTGAGAAAAGATACCGCTTGAAGCAAATTGTGTTAGTATGACAGCAAAGAAAGAGATGTGTATGTATGGTGTGTGGTGCTGATGGGGGGGTGAAGGTGAGAGACGGGTCTCTTTTAACCACATTGCTTTTGTTAAACTCTCTTCACGCTCCATGTGGTGCCGGGCATTGAGGTAATTTCACACCTGACCGGCCTTTCGCCGACTCCGCCAACCGGCACCGGGCACCCTGGCGGGGTTGCCATGGAAACAAGGTGGAAGCTACTGCCAATGTCAGTCTGTTAAGTGACTGTTTAACATGGAGCGGAGCGTGCTGCGTCTCATCTGTTGATGATTTGACCCCCTGGGCTGTTGGAAAATATGTCATTATCACAAGTGTCTGTACAGGCAGCATGGAGCTCCAGTATTTTATTATCTGCAGGCTGGATCACAGTGAGGTCACACGTAAAAGGATTTATGTATGCGCTGAGGATGTGATTGAGGGTGAATGGCTAAGAGTAGAGACGTGTCCACACACCAATCCGTTTGCCATCTAAGTGAGTAATGAGTCTTGTCTTTGTAAGTATAGGGACTAGAATTTACAGTCTTTCATGGTGCCTAATGCCAACCCACCCATTTTGGTCATCAGTTTATGCATTGAAATGAAAAGAAAATGGACATCTAAACAATTTCGACAAATTACTATAGCTCAGTCTCTACATTTTAGTCCAGAATAACATTTCCCGACAATTAAGGACCAGACTGTCATGAAATTTACTGTTCATAGTCAGTGTGTCTCTCAGCTAATGAAATAACTGGTGACGTTGCCCCACTTTGTTGTTCCTGGAGCGTCACCATCAAGGAAAATTCTTAAGTTGTATAAAAAATATTCAAACCAATTGTTGCTGATCCCATCCATGTTCCCCTGAGGACAAACTCTGACCTCTTTGGACACTGTGGACAAATGATATGATTCTCAGCAAGCAATATTCCACTCAGGAAGTAAATTTACTCCAGTAGTTGAAATAAATACACGTTGAGATACATGCATTTAAATAGTATACTACTGTATGTGTGTTTTTCTGTATTGAGCTTTTGAAAGCTTTAGCTTGTCGTGATTGTGCTGCCCTCCCATGTCACATTTTAGATGAGCTAAGTTGTTAAAACTAAGTCCATTTCAGACAGTGATGACAGTAAAATGCTGCTCATAGAATGAAAAATGACTGCATTGATCAGTTGTTCAAAGGCTAATAACAATCTGCCTATGTTTTCCAAAAAAGCAGCATCTTGTGATTGTGCAAATATTGATTTCCTTGTGTCAGAGGCCAAGGCGAACATGGTGATTTTAAGAGCGCTGCAAATTATGGGGGGGTTGGAGTGCAAAGTCCACATGGGAGACCACAGCTCACAACCTCTCCCACCAACAGACCATGACTTTTTCCTCAATAGATCTTTCTTAGGGAGCGTAGTTGACTTGAGTTAATAATAATGAGCGCACAGAGGAGAAGTGCATTAAGCAGCAGAAGCTGTTTCACAAGTTGCTACTGTCCTTTTGATAAAGCTCAAATGCATTGTGTTTGATATTTAAAACAAAAGGTACTGATGCTTAATATCAGAGTCACTTTGGCTCCAAACGGGTCAGTCAGCTCTTCAGCACGTCCCCTGACCTGCTGAACTCCTGTCAGGGTTTGGCAAACTGGTGTGTCAGTGATGGAAACGTTATCTTACATCTGACATTTAACCAACAATTAGACTCTTTCAAATATATTCCTGAGAATCACAGCACCTTCAATAAGTTCACAGAACAGGAAAGACTAAGACTTGAGACAACAGGAAACACAGCTTATTGAGAGTAAATGTGTACTACACTTGAGATAAAGGCACAGGCACAGCAGTATACAGTACATCTAATAATAGAAGAAGTGGATGGCTCTTAGACTGCTTAGCCAAGACTTCTCTTTTAAACAAGTTGGTCTGCCTATGAACATCAGCATTCTCTGCATTTCATTATTTCGCTGTCAGAAAACTGTGTTCTTCCTACCAGACAAGCTTGAAATGTCATTAAAGTGGTGAAACTCCAGGACAGCTTCATTTCCTCATCAAAGTACGAACCATGTGGAACTGGATTAGTGCCATCATTACATTTTCAGAACAGGTTGTCCAAAAATAATCTGATTAAAATATATCATCTTCCTTTGTCTTTCACAGCTTTAACACACAAAATATTAAAAACCTTAATAAATGTAATGTTCAGACAAAAGCCTTATTTTCAACAGAATATAGAGAAGTATAAAAGCACATTGTTATTCTTTGGATTTTTGTAAAATCTTTAAACTCTTTAAGTTGTGAACATGTGAATCAAATTAAACATTGTTTATATAATGGTGTTTGCATATACAAATTGACAAAACCTTGAAACAAAATGAAAACCAAGGTGGATGAAGGAAGTCATTTTGCTGCTGACAGACAAGGTAACCTACATCAGAGAAAAACAAGGAGAAGAAAATAGGAATTTAGGAATTTGCAATGAAGAGCAAATTTAACAAATGATGCCAAATATTTAAAAAAAAGATCAATGCACAGATCTAGCCAGAATATCTTGATGTGAGAACAACACCACAATAAGTGTAAAATATTCATCACAGACAGAGCAACGTGTTTATGTCTCTTTTCTTACATGTATTAACTGCCAAATTGATACTTATTTATCATTTTGAAGAATATGTCCATAATTTTATTCATGCCTAGATATTTATGAGAAAGTTTCCAGACCGTCCCGTAATATTTATCTTTCCTGACAATATACTGTGACATAAAGAAGACTACATCTCTCTGAAATAGGGCACATATGGTTTGATTATTATTTTGTAAGCATTTTCAGCTGGGTTGGGGAAACATAATTAAACATAATTAAAGGCGTAACTAAAATCCCTAAAAGCATTAAAATGCCTCAACAATAGCCCCTCCCCACTGAACATTTGACTCGCCAGCACAATCAGATTCTGAATAATCTCTCTAAATAAAAGTAATTTGTTCTCAAATAAACTGTCCTTTTTATTCCAAACAAGATACCTGAGTGCCGAGAAGTTGTGATTTTATATTTTTATATCAAAGACCAGGCTGGAAAGACCTGTTGATGGAATACAGATCAATTCAGCCTGTCTTCATTATAAAAAGACAACTTCAAATGAATTTCTTTGCCACCACTGATTTCTTTTGAGAGGTTTTTTTTTCTTTTTCTTAGGATTGGAGTAAAGTTTAAAGACTACCTCGATTTTAGGTCAGAATAAGAGAGTCCCAAAAATGTTTTTTTTTTTTATAGTCTTCTGAAAACAATCAGCAAAGTCATATTTTTGTAGAGAGTAGAAGATGAGTTGATGTTCCACTGTATCCTCGGGCAAGGAGAAATCAATCTTCATATACCAATTCAGTTCAGAGTAGTCAAAGATGTTCAAGACCTATTGTTGAAAATGTTTATTTCTGATAAAGCCTCCCTGTGTCTCATTGATGTCCAGGACTCCATGTAGGACTGAAGCACTCAGTGTTTGCTCTCAGGGGGGTGATATAGCAGGTTAGCTGAATGAGTTTGGCAAAATTGAATGGAAAAAATTAAACACAATACTTTTACCTCTGAAATTACAAGTGGTTAAAATATTTTATTAGAACATTAATTATCCATCAAAAGGATACATGGCCTATGTTCATGTCATATTTTTCAAGGTCTCTGTGATCTTCCCAGTACGGAAGCCCTGAAAGGCAAGGTGAAAAAAAAAAAAAGGGGGGGGGGGGCAATGTTCGACTTTATCTCGTACGTATGACTTTTTTTCTCACATGTATGACTCAGATTTTAGATTCAGTGCATTGACCTGCTAGTTCAACGGATTAATTGAAAAAAAAAAAAGCCTAATAAAAATGATTACAAATAAGTTAGCTCGTATGTTTTGGGGACTAGAACTTCTCTAGATATGATTATTGTTGCTGCTTGAGGCTCATTTTTGCTTGCCAGGTCTGTCTGGACTGACGTTGCATTGACATTGCATACTGTCATTGGTGGAACAGCTACATGTTGTTATGGTTGTTATGTTGACTCAGGTTTTTTTTCCTCTAAAATATTTGGGTCAGTGGCCCAGAAAGGCAAGGTGGAAAAAAAAAATTGCGAGTTATCTCATGTGTATGACTTATTATGTCATACGTACGAGAAAAAAGTCATTCGTACGAGATAAACTCGAACATTGCCCTTTTTTATTTTTTTTCAACTTGCCTTTCAGGGCTTCCGTATCCTGGCACACTGTAAAAAACAAAAATTAAGGTAAAATAATAAAATATAGTTACGATGTGTAAGACATTACGATGTATTTTTTGGAAACAGTATATTTCACTGTGGGGAACTGTTGTTTGTTTCAGCTCACACCCACCTGGCACTTCCAGGTCACACTCTGCCCTGTGCCCCTCCCCCCACCAACATCTCCCTGCTCTGGCCTGTCCTTCATAACACACCAGGTGAAGAAAGCCCTGAAGAAGAACAGGGCTAGGAAAGCCACGGGTCCGGATGGCATCAGCTCCAGGATCCTGAAGTCCTGTGCAGACCAGCTGTGTACAATACAATGTCATGTCACCTCCAGAAGTTCTCTGACGACTCTGCTGTCATTGGCCTCATCAGAGATGGGAACGATACGGAGTACAGAGGACTTATTCAGGGCTTTGTGGACTGGAGCCTGTGGAACAACTTTCAGATCAACGCTGGTAAAACCAAGGAGCTTGTGGTGGATTTCCGCAGGCGTAGCAACCCTCTACTTGCACTGCTGAACATCCTGGGAATGGACATCAACGTTGTTAAGTCCTACAAGTAACTGGGTGTTCACCTGAACGACAACCTGGATTAGACACACAACACAGACGCTCTTGTGAAGAAGGGCAACGGCAGACTGTTCCTGCTTAGGAAGCTGAGGTCTTTTGGAGTACAGGGACACTCCTGAGGACCTTAACAGCTGTGCCTTTCCAAGGGTTCATTTGTGGAATTTCTTGACTTCTTAATGTGTTTGAGATCATCAAATGAAAAGGTGGCTACTCTGGAAAATATAAAATATATTCTGGTTTGTTTAACACTTTACTACATTATTACTATATAATTCCACATGTGCATCCTCACTCCACACAAGCACATGAATCTAAAGACTCTGGCATGTGAGCTGGTTTAATATTTGGTCTTTTCAAGGCTAATCAGGCTAATTTGTAACACCTGACGGGTATACAGCAACTTAATCAGCCATGATACATGAAGCTCACAGGTCATGGGAACAGAGGGTAGAGACAGCCCTGCATCACCACATACATCACAACCATTAACATCCTCACAGACCTTCATAATGAGCACAGACACCCTGTCAGGCTCTATTTGAGTGAGAAAATATTGTATGCCACAAAGTGTGAAGTGCACATGTACTTCCTGCTACCTGCGTCGGGTGTCATGTTTTACTTCCACCTCATCATCAGTGTTCCTGTTATTGCTCCTATTGCTGCTTTCACACACATACACACACACTGACAATAATCTATAAATGTATTACTCTATTATTCATACAATTCATATTCATACTATGACCATTTTATTCTTGAAATCTGTTTGTGTACAAAATGCTTCTCTCCCTCTCTTTCAATTGTATGTAGAATGTAAACTCCTGCGTAGCCTGCATTGCATTACGTCTGTACATACACAGTGAACAGTTCAACCAGTCGTTAATGCTTCCCTCTGAGAAGAACCATGTCATCGTCAGCGTGTTTTTGATTCATATTATTAATATGTGTTTCAGGGAGAGTCTGCTTTTATTCTAAAATGGACAGTAGAGAGATGCATAAAACAAGGAAAGAAAAAACATAACTGGGACTTCTGTTCAGTTCATAGTACTGTACATGTACACCACCATACCAGCCCAAAGTCCTCAAACTTTTTAGATTTTGTGATTTTTCATATTAATACATTTTACACACACCCTAAAGCGTGTGAATTTTGGTGGTAAAAGATGGCCCTCTTCTTCCTCCCCTCTGTTCTCTGATTGGACGCAGCAGGAGTGTTTGTTATGGTGGCAGGCCTCCTGCACACTCTCCATGATCAAAACTCCTTTTTAAAAAATAATAGCCCAGCTCAATACACACAAACGTGCACTTCCATACATAGTGTTGTGTGTCACCCATTATCTGGCAGCCTGCAGGCCTGCTGGCTGTGTGATCAGGGGTTACAAGCAGCAGCAGGCGGTGGGTGGCTGCCTCCCCAGATGTGGCTTCCTCTGACCGTGTGTCTGATTCCTCCCGCAGAATCAAACACCTGCACCTCAAATAACTGTTACCATCCTCTTGAAATGTAAAACCAGAGCTGAGCTGTCAGAGATACAACTGTATATTTAATAAGCTTAGGGCACACGGAGGTCAACGTGGTGGGCGAAGAGTGACTAGGTGATTGGGAGGGCTTTTAACATTCAAATATCTGCAGCTGTGCTTCCTAGCTTTTCAAATGCTATTCAAGGACTGCAGAGAATAGTGAAAATTTGGGTTTGTATTATTCATTTGAGGTAAATGACCTAGGTCAAAGATAAGATGTAATAATTGTTCACTTTTGTCCATTTCTGGTATGAATGTGGTGAAATTTAAAGATTTTGAGAGTATCCTCTTGTTTAATTTACAAATCAAGGCTTTCAAAAGTACCATCAGTCATGTCGATCCTTTGTGTTCGTGCTGGTTGAAATTTCCCATGTTAGTCTCAACAAATTAAGTCCAATCTTGATTTTGCTCTTATTTTAATCAATGGTTCAGCTTTGCAGCAACACTACTAATTGTGCTTAGTGGCTCTCACTGAGGTCCCACATCTTTAATAAAAGGGGACCTTTATCTGTGGAGTTGCTCTCCATCTGCATGTTTTTTGAGCAGGTCGAGTCAAATATCTCTGAGGTTCAGAGGTTGAGCTTTTAATTTTAGCTTCATTTTTCCATTAGATGATGGTCAAATACATGTTAAACAGTGACACTGGACACTCAGGAGGTGTATCAACTGATTAGAGTGGCTTGCCAGTGTGAAAACTGCAAAATGAAATGGTTGGATCAAAGGCACAAACAGCCTGCTTTTTAACCTGATAACATGATCTTCACCTGTCATCTCTGTTACGTGCGTGTATGTATCAACACAGAGCTAGGCTGAACAGTGTGGAAAATAAAGCCCACGAAAAGGAAAGAAGGACAGAAGAAGAAACGGTGGAGTGAGAGTGGTTAGTGTTTAATGACACATGATGGTTACCGTTTGATGAATGCTAAATACCCTTCACAATTTAATTGGGTGCTTTAAAAAAATAATAAACAGTATGAACACCTAGTCATGAGGGAATACAGAGTATGCAAACAACAAAGATATAAAGAGCCGTATACTCTCTTCTGTCAGGTAGAAGTAGCATTCATGATGATTGAAACAATTTCAGTTAGAGCTCTGCAGAAATGCAAACACTTCAAAAGTGCATAAAAGTCATCTACTCTGTAAGAATATTCCTGCCTTTTCACATATTCATATTCATTGTGGAGGAGGAATTGACTTACTCTTGACACTGAAGACGCTTAGGTGAACACTTCAAATGTTTTTTTAAGCAGTTTTTGTATCAAGTAATACAATAAACATTGTCTACTGGCATAATCAGTAAACTGCACAAATATGTTGATAGCATGTTAAATTACAGCTCAGTAATAAGATGGTAAGTGATGACTTAAATCAGTAATAATTAAGTAATGCAACAACAACAAGGCAAAACTAATTAGTAATAATATAGTATTGTTTTGCTACAACTAAAATGCATATACCAGTGTAATATTTAGATTACAAATGGTAATATGTTGACATTAAAGAGGTGATAACCTGAAAATAAGTTTCTATTTAATTTAATGTATTGGATGTCCTCTGTTTTTTTCATTATGAAGGCAAAGAAAAAGCTTCACAGCACACACTGTGAGCCTCTTGCTTGGTGTATCACTGATAAAGGACTTTACCTGGAAATCTAGTCTGGTAGTTCATACTAGCTAAAATGATTTGTCCAAATAAATCAAAATCTTCAACGACTCGAACAAATATGTCCCAGAATTTAAATTGGATTTTAAAAGTCTTTGAGTTCACAAAACTCAATGACAGTGTTTAAATGACAAAAATGAGGCCCAACTCAGACAGAACCTGTTTGGTTGATTCTTTGCTGAGGTCAGTCGTACCTTGAGTCTGCCAAGAATTATGCGCGACTTAATTCGCGTAAGTACTCTTTACAGTGCTTTTTGCCAAGTGTTGGTCAAACTGTAGAGCTAATAGAGCAGAGTGAGCTGCAGGGTGGTCAGACATACAGCAGTGCAGTCGTGTGAACACTAAGAGTTAAGTGTATTACTAAGGTAGACCTGCCTAACAGCACCCGAGGCACTGTTAATGTGTGTGTGCTTAAATTCATCTGTAGTATAATGTTGTAGTAGAACTATTTTCATTGAACACTTGGGTGCATAAAACATTTAATTCTGTAGTTTTATTACTTTCATTTGTTGCAAAGATTGCATTAAAGATAGATAGATGGGTGCCTTTCAAAGTATGAAAGTGATGTTTTCACAATAGTATTAACAGCTCCATTGATTTTGTTCAGCACCCTGACTGGTCTCCCCTGTTGAGTACTTTCAATAAAAGCCAATGCTTCAATAAAGAAACAAGGCTATCACTGCCAAAGTAGATACTATTCAGTTCACACTGATGGATAGTGACATAAATGTGTGGAATATAGTAGATGCAAGAATTTAAAAGTTGAACTCAAACTATCTTGTCATTCTTCAAGTGGAGAAATGAATAAGAGAAAAAGATTCTTATACTTTGTAAGTCAGAAAAATTCAATTGATGTTAGTTTAAAAAGTCACTCTGGGTCACATACAAGCCTTTATGTTTGTTCATTCATTTTTCTTTTTCTTACATGGGCTCTCCTCTCTGTGTAGATAAGCAAGAACAGCAAAGTTTAACAATCCCTGCTTGACCTTCACAGCCCCTTGTGTCCCACGAGTGAGTCAGGCTGAGACTATAATAGCCGCTCTTCATATGTTTAGAGCCACATGGCTGCAATTCAAGTCCATCCTTGGCTGTCGACATTGTGTGTGGATCATCAGAAAATCTTCAGCGTGTTCAAACTGTGTCTCCTTCACCCGGTGCTGGCCTCATCTCTGGCTCCCTCCTGCCAGGCACCACCAGATCTGGAACGCGCACAACGCCTTTAAACATGGCTGCCAGAGCCATTGGTGTAATTGTCTTGGCATTGGCACGGATGCCACACCATCGGTGCATAAATTACTATAGTCAGGAGACAGAAGGATGAATAGGGTTGTTTTTAGGAGGGTGATGGAGGAGAAGAAAGGGAGGATGGAAGGGCGGATGAGGGAGGGAATGAGCGAAAGAGTGAAAGAGAAATGATCGTCTCCAGTGGCAGTAAATTGGATTGAGATCTATTGCCAATGCGGCAGTCCTTTCAACCTGAGTGTGGGAGGGAGGCATTAAAAATTCAGTCATTTTCAAACATGACCATCACTTTGGAGAGATAATGAGTGTCCTGAACGCTGGCTGACAAACCCACCCCCGACCCGCTCTTTTCTTCCCTGCACCTACATGAAAGATAACACTTCATTTAACTGTAGAGAAGGAGACATGAGTGATGATGAGAATTCCCCTGCAATGTCTTCCCTCTAAAATACTGTTGCTAATCAGCTCAAAGCGTCAGTGAGCTGAATAAACTCTCCAAGTAGTCTCCTAGTACTCACACAAAGGCTTGTTTTGATCAGTATATTGAGATTAGTGGCAGTTTCACGTCTTTGTCTTGTTCAAAGCACTGCAGAGCTTTCAAGGTGAGGCAACTCTAGCTCTTACTGTCCTCTATTATGCACAATTATGTGTTAACTCATCAGTGTTTTCCTCTAATAACCCACTTGACCAGTGCTGATAATTAACAATCTCACACCAAAATATGTGAAAGAACCAGGAAAAGGAAAGAGATAGAGCCACACAGGGACCTTTATTGTTAGCTACAGCCTCTCCATAATTATGACTGTTTGTGTCAGGCAAATGGCACATTACAATGTTTGGAGGGATGTGATGCTCCTGTCACAGAAGGGTGGAGAAAAACCAACTTCAGTTGATGTCAGGCTGGCTATTAACGAGACCGTCCACAAGACAAGTGGAGCGAAACCATTTTTGATTTCCTCCTGAATTACTTTCTTAGCCGTCAAGCGGTTCTCTGTGATCTCGGGGGGACAGGAAAAGAGCATCCAGCGGTGTTACGAGGGAGGGTGGCATTTGATTTGCCACTTTGTTCCTTCTCCCCCAGCATATGTCTTCTAATCTGTAATTTGTGTCTTTAATCCTTCAAAGTACACAACTGGAATTAGCTGAGTTTCCTGATGGAAGTGTTGGTCTGATCTTCCGGCTCAGCCTTGCGCAAATTCACAGCAATAATTCCCAACCTTAAAGCTCAAAAACATTTTAAATCTTTCTGTGTGGGCTCTCAGTATGTGCGTTTTCACACACATTCAAAGAGGAGCTGACAGACATACACTTATACGCCCATTACAGCATTAACCTTTGTCAAGTCTTTTGATTTGAAATCTCTTCAGACTTGGACTGCAAGTGTGCAAAATGTACAGTAAATGAGTCACAATTCCACGAATAATTTGACATAATCATACTTCATTTATAGTTGATAGATGAAGTTGTATTTGCAGTTAGGAAATGGATATACAAATAGCACTGAAAATACAGCATACTTCAGAAGGGCCGGCGTCCATCGAACAGAGGTTGAACCTCTCAGTGTCTCTGACACAGGACACAGCAGACGCATTGACTTTATTGCAAACAAATCATGTAACACCATCTCTCCCATTATCTGCTAGCCGCCCTGTTTGTCACTGCTTGCAAGTGTAGCAAACAGCTTGCTGTTAGCAGGTATTATGTACATTTTGTGCCACATTCCAAAAGCTTTTGCTAACAGTTTATATGATGTTGTGGTTGCAGCATTGTAACAACACTTATGTATAATTTTCACAATAGGAAGACGCAGTGGTTACTCCAGAATTAAAGGTTTGGTAGAAGCTGTCCCCTGAAAAATACAAGCTGAAGCCAACATATTCTGAGTGACAACATATGCCTCACTTGGTGTAAATTGTCAGTGTTTAAAGAAGGCTTTGCTGCCTTCTAACTTTTTTAATCAAAAGTGTTAAAAAGATGAAAGAGATACCAGTTTATGCCCAAGACTTGAAACCTTCTCTTGATGTTGATATTAATCGCATTAGATAAATACATTTGGAGGACTACAAGAGTACGGAGAGTGCTAAAAAAAAAATCCCCCCCCCCAACATCCCTCGCTGTAGAATGATTTGCTTTTTTCTCTGGTTGCTGCATATCCAGCCAAATGTTCAAAGGGACAGAACTTCTGCTACATGCTGCTAGAAAGAAATTCTAAATGAGTTCTTCACTAACTCAGACCTTCAGGTTGTTCTATGAACAAGGCTTATGTAGCCCAAGTATTACAGTGACCCATCACAGTAAGAGCATGTTTTTGTCTTTGAATCAGTGAGAGTGGTCGTGTTTTCCGCTTTGATTAACCTGTGTATAGGCAGCAGGCCTCTTGACGCCTCTCCTTCCATGTTCTGCCTCATGTTCCTCTAATGAGGTTCCAATGTAGAGGATCCCGTGAGAGCCCAGTAAGATGATTAAGAATAAAATTTTCATTTCCACAGTCTTTGATGTAACCTCCACCTGCATACAGCAGGTATGTCATCTTTTGTTCTTTAACGGAGGATCCAGACTGACTGCACCTCATGTGTTCTTTACTAAAAGATGTGAATGAAGCCATAGGGTGCACATCCTCTTTTAGTTCCCTCTGCTCAGACAGTGGGGACACAGAGTGGTACATGCATTATAACAGCCTGGAATCCAGCAGAAAGAACTTGGAGTTTGGCAGTACAAGGGGAAGGAAGATTGCAACAGAAAAAAGATCTCAGACAAAAGAAACCCATCCTTTGTAGTGACACATGGAACAAGATGTTTCACCAAAGAAAAATGCAAATTGCTATCAACGGGAACAAAATGTAACAGTATCAAACGCTCTTGACAATGAGAAGTCACACAAGACATGTCCTAATGAGGAGGAACAAAAAAATGAACCTCAGACATTTTAATCTTTTAAAACCCCGGTGGGGAGTACATTGTTAGACAAACCGCATGTCATTGTGTTGATTTTTTCCTCTGCTCTTTACCTTCCTTTTATTTATTCTTTTCAAGCAATGCATTTTAATAAGGTTGTCACTCCTCCAAGACTTGGCCCGTCACATGGGATCAGTGATCTTCTGTGACCGCTGACACCAACTGTAAAACCTTGCTGATTGATGGGCATCAAACATACACATGTGCAGCTAACTATGTGAATATTGTGTATATGCTGATGGATGCCTGCACGCACAAATATATCCCTTCATTAATGTTGGACAGGAATGCACATTGGCAGCGTTACTCAGGCAGTTTTCCTGTGTTGTGTTGGTGGGTAGATATGTAGTGGTATACATGTATTGTGGATGTAGCATGTATACAGTTTGTACAAAAGTCTGGGAAGGTGGACTTATAATATAATTTCCCAAAAATAAATAAATGCATATCAGTAATCATGTTGCAGAAACAAGCTGTAAGCAGTCTTGTAAAAATGTTTCATGTTGTTTGTCCTGGTTCCCGTACAGCTGAGACTTTTCTTCCCTGACTTTAGTTTGCTGCTTTAGGGAAGAACATCTCTACGAGGAAACAATGAGACAGACCTAATGTTGCATAAAGATGGTTACACTGGTGACTGACTTAATGGCTTTAACCATCAGTGGTAGGAGAGTAGTATTTCTTGGGCTATTTCTAGGGTCAGTTATTTTCCTGCATTTGGATGCATTTGTACTGTAGTCCTACTGTAGCACAGGACATGGTAAGGGGTCACAATTATCATCCTCATAAAATCTGGCTACATGCTCCACACATGTATTATCCAGTGACAATGTATAAAGGCCAATGGATACAATGGATAGAGAGATGAACGTAAGTACAAAACATAGCAGTAAATGAAGTGTTCCACCTTTAGTGTTATCTATATTACTGCAGACCGGTGGCAGTCTGTGGGTCATTTGGTACCTGGCCACGATGAAGCAAAAGAAAAATTAAATTTCCCCTTAATTTAATTAATTTATTTTCTTAAACTGATACAGGTTTACGATCTTCCACCTGGTCCTCTGCTTGACAAGTTTGCCCTTGGTGGGACCGGCTTGTTGCAAAGAATCAAGCGCATAATTCAAATCTCCCAGACACTTTGTGTCCTCTACACTTTTAGTGCTGGTTTTTGGTTGAAGCTCCACAAGACTTTAAAGAAAGTCAGCTGGACTTGCTTGATGTTTTTGAAGATGTGTCACCTTTCATCTGAGAGTAAGAGAGTAAAAGATGTATTGCCATCCCCATGTGTATCCATTGTCACACAGATATACATGTAATACATGCCATACTGAATTAATGAGGCTGTTACTGGAATCAATAATTGAGACCTAGACATCCCGGTTACTGGCATCTGGGGAAAGTATTCTTTCGCCCTTGCACTTCCTCCTCAGCCAAATCCAAAACTGCCCTTCTCGGCCCCCTCTGCCGGTTTACTGCCTATTTTCAATTTCACTCTGTCACTCCAGATGGCCCCATGACGTCTCAGCCTTCAACGTCCAGCTGGCCTTCCTGCTCTTTTACACAGCTGAGAAAGGTGGAGGTAATCTCTCTGCTAAACTGGAGCTGCCTGGCACGATCGACTCTGATTCCATTCCTGATCAGAGGAAAAAAACTTTGCTATTTCTTTGGTGTGGTGTACGTTCTTTTTCTGCCCACTGACAAAATGGACGTAGTGTTCCACTGGTGGTGAACGTCCTCAGCTCTCCTGTTTGCACACCTCCCGCAGCCAGCTTTCTCAGGGCCTGGTGATGACACCATCTGTAGTGCCACTGTGCAGCCTGACAGGATGGGCCTGCGTTTTGAGCGTTTCCTCACTGGGTGTTATAACCTACCGACTGCTTGCTTGATCTCAGCAAAAGTTTTCAACAGTAAGGACAATAAATACTCCACTTATATTCTTCAAAAATGTGATTGTTATTTCATAGAAGATTTCATTTGAGTGAGTTTTTTGTTTTGTTTTGTTTTTAAATTATTAACAAAATAGAGACTTGGTGAGAATGACTTAAAACAGAAAGGTCCACAATGGTCCACACACATGTTTGAAATTAGTGGAAAGATGCCAGTAGACTGTGAACAGTTCACAATAGTAAAATATCTGGATCATCCATCTGAGATATAGTTTAAAAAATGGGGATGCTGTCTGAAAGGCAGGTAGACAATTTTCAAAGGGTGACAGTGCGTTCTAGCTTCACAGAGAGATTTCAATAATGTGAGTTAATGTAGAAGGTGGACAGGAGTCAACATCAAGCTGTCTGAATTCTGTTTTAATGTGCTGCCAAATCTCTACCATTTAGTTGTAAAAGTAATGAACTCTTCACATCCTTGTGGGGAAGATTCAGCTGGCTGACTGTGTGGGGAACTAATCACAGAGTTTATAGTTTTAAAGAGGATTCTGGGATTATGACCTCATTTAGTGATCAGTTGCTTCTTAGATTTCACACAAATAGTAGATATATTTTTTTAAATAAACGAGGACAGTTTCTTAAATTTCCGCTTCCTTTGTTGTCCTTTAAAATTCTTTAGTTGTTCACTTATTCAGTGGAAGACTTTTTTATAACAAACATAAGTCAGAAAATCTACAATAGTTGTGCAAGGGCTATTACAAACAAGAACACAAGCCTTTATTGTTAGGCCCTGGCATTTATAGTTACTAAAAATGTTTGAGGCAGTAAAAGCTTGACAGACGTGAAACAATGAGTGGATTTTGGTTGTAGATGCAGTATGGGGTGGTCAGAATCCAAATTTTTACACTTACTACTTTGAATAAACTGTGATTGAAAGTAGTAATTCTGAAGTTATACAGCTAGACAAAACAAGAATTACATTGTTTTTTGTTTTTTTTTTTAAGTAGATTTTTTACTGTGGGTGGGATACTTTGAGTTGTGGTGAATGCTCAAGTTTATAATAAAATTTGAAAATGGTGAAGGTCTATTAAAAATGTGTAAATATGCTCATTTACATATGTTAACATATGCTTACAGGTAAATTTAGAGCCAGTTCACCCATTATCTATACTGCTATAGTAATTGCCTTGGATAGTGGCAGGGAACTGAAGCACATCAGCTATGCAGGTCCAATACTATCTTTTTTCTTTAGAAAAAGAAAAAAACAGTCTACCTAATGATAGACAAAAGGTCAGAGGTGGGTCAAAAGATTCTGATCTGTGACATGAATGTCAGTAAAACATTCCAGGAAACCATGTGATTATAATATTATTTCACTCTGAACCAAAGCAGCAGACCAACAGACCAACCAGCAGAAAGACGTTTGGCATTCCTAGAGCGATGCTGTTCGCAGAGAGGTGCAGAGGTTTAAATGTGTTCGGACACCACTGTCTCAGTGTACTTGTGCTGTTAGGAAAATAATGAGACTCTAGTGGTCTTTGGGAATTGTTTGGGAAGTATTCTGCACATGGGTTTGTGGGGTTCTGTGATGAGCCATTATGCATGATGCACTGGTTGGCCATCCAACGCTTATTGGTTTCTTAGAGATGATGCTTGGTGGTTTTGCTTGGTGTCCTGGTGGTAAGTATTTGGAGTGGTTAAGTTCAGGTAAACATTATCTCACGAGTTCAACATTCCTCCTGTCTCTCAGTCTTTCTGTCTCTCAGAAGAAAACAGACTTTGAAATAAAACAATGATAACTGTTCAGAACTGCAACATTTCTCCTTGCACTACAGATATATAAATATATATATATATATATATATATATGTTCAGCAGAATCATTAATCATTGGGCTTTACCTTGAGCTCAGCTCTGCACTTGGGGGTATCTTACAGTCCAGCCTTCAGCAGTAGATGTATAAACACAACAGCTAATACTGGTTCACATGAGTGTTATTAAATTTGATGCGAGCCTTCCTCCTGGAGCACAGTTACCTAACGTGAACACACCTAAAAGTTCAGGGAGCCACTGGTTGCCTGCATTAAAATACTGCATCAGGACAGAAGAGTGTGAGCATGTTGAGCCATTGAGTGGCTCAAATTGCCGATGCTGGGAAAAACTGCAGAGGAGCTCCACCGTCAGCAGTTTCATCACTGCTATTTCCGACAACAAGAGCATTTTCTCCGATAAGGCTTTGTGTCTCTGCTTGGTTCCCTTTCCCCACTGCGATGAACAGCGCTCCTCAAGGTCAACTCTTCCTACAGCTGGATCCAGGGCTCACACACACACACACACACAGAATTATTAACATACGTATGTGCACCTGTACACAGCCGTAGTTTAACACAATAATAGGGCTGCAGATCCTTTTGTGTTTTTACCATATATAAACTGCTGTGTAAGTAACGCACAGGACTGTGTGCTATTCAAAGCAAGGATGGAACAATTTATGACAGTTTTCAGTGCCTACTATACCAATGAACAGGCACGGGGAGCAACATCACAGCTTCCTGTTACAAGTTGTACTGCATTTGTGCCACATATGAATAAAACACAAGCTTATCCTTCTCCAAAAAAAGACAGTGGTCTTCTACAGACCTGGTTTCTGTTACTATATTCAGAGATCATGGGTCAATGCCTTTGTGATGTGCAACATTTATATTCAATACAAAAAGCTTCAATCCCACTGGAAGAAGGAAATAAGAAATATTATATTGGAAAATACATTAAAATAAAATAATAATTATAATAATAACATAAAGACAACACAGAAAATATCAATGCCTTTTTTGGGTTTGTGAACACTTAAGTAACCATAACACTACAAACCCACATGCTTTGAATGGACCCAGTATGTCAGAAAGACCTTGAACTAGCCCTGTTAATGACAAATCATTCCTAAAATATTTACTGTAACAGGAAATTCAGCCATGGAAACCATCTTCTTTTACATCACTGGACGCAGACTTGGACTTTTATGATATGAGAAACTCACCTTATTTACTCTATGAAGATGTTCTTGCCAAGACAGTTTAGAAACAGTTACCACTGTATACTGTACATACCGTGGTTGCTGATTTTTTTCCTTTTATAACTGTTGCTCTTACTTAAATTATTGTGTGAAGATATGATTGGATCATTTGTCTGTGAACATAAAGTGCCAAAGATGGATGATTGAAGTGGACGTGGATTATGGCGGATGCTCTTTGAAGTCTTATGGTGCATGCATTGTTGGTTAATGTCAATAAGCGATGAGAAGATCAAAGACTTGTTCAATTTTAAATGGTGTTGATACTGAAAACTGTCAAAAGAACAGTCATCCTCACTGAAAATGCACTGGAGTAAAAAATTGAGAATATTCTGAAAGAACGCCAATCCAGAGTGGATAAAATAAAAGATGTCATCACTGTTCTGGAAGAGATTGTGAAAAATGACAGGGCAAGCTCAACTAGATATTTTAATGCAAAAGTTGGAGGATGCAATTTCACCTTAAAATACACGGATACCCATGACGAGCAGTGTGTGTTTCACACACCACAACAGACACAACCACGGGTTTGTTAAGGACGTAAAGCAACGTCTCTCTGAAAAATGACAGACTGGTGTCGAGACTTGGACATATGGTATAAGAAAGTAGAATTTAGAGGCCTGCTTAAATCCTCCAAACACAAAACTGTATGTGTCACATCTTCATAATAATATTACTTTTTCTTAGGACCACGATGAGAAAAAATCTGCAGTGACACATAATGAAATTAAGTCAGGTGGCAGCATCTCAGATGTTAGCAGTGTTTTAAAATGCTACTTCTGAATTAAAGCAGAAGCGAATACAGCAGCTCTTCTTGCTTGGTTACACAAAGGAAAAGGCAAACATGATGTAGAGCACGTCGGGGGTGGGTGGATATAAGAAAAACTAGGAGTGGTAATAGCAGCATCAGTTGCTAAGATGAATGTTCTAAGTGCTTTAAGATCTGATTTGCAGAGCACTGTATCCAGTAAGTTTAAAGGTATTCAAATCTATTTTAACAAAATTTAGACATGGGCTCATGAGCTTTTGATGCTGATGCTGATTCATTTGGCCTCATGGCCATTTTACCAAATGGAGAATTGAAAGAATGGAGTGGCTTGTGATATTCAAGTAAGGCATCGCCATAGAGCTTCTTTTCCCGACACTGGAGGCTTTATTGAGCGGAAGATGAAAATTATAGCTGACCCTGCTGAATTATCATACAAAATTAAATAAGCAGTTTTACACCCACAGTTGCTACTCCATAAAAGAAACAAAGGAATACCCATTGGATAAAAAGGCTTGCCTGTATTTCAAGGCTGAATTGACACATATAGTTGAGCTTCTCATTGGAAAAGAGTTTAGTTTGTGCAAATGACACAAGCGGACTGCAGGATGCAACTGTCATGTAAATGATGTAGATACAAACATCCTAAGATACTTTATATTCAAGTAAAGACACTGGAAATAGTCAAACAGTTAGTAATACTGACATAGAAATGGACTGTTCTCTGGTCATGTTAAAAACAAGTAGCCTGGGACTGGTAAGTCTGAATGCAAATTCTGCATCATTCCACTCAAGGTCAAGTCTCAAAAAGGTCATACAATTGTGGAATCTAGTACCTTTAGTACCTCTCTTGAATTCATCATTGTTGTGCGCAGTGAGTTTGAACATCTCAGAAAGAGGAACATTGCATGTCAGATTTGGAGGTAGCAGGCTCGGACAAAATGTTACTTAGACTGTGGTTAAATTGGTTAAAGTGTTAAAGTTGATGTGAATATTCTTGTGTCCTGTAAAGTGCATGTTACTGCCGGAGCCCCGGTCCTCCTTGTTCTCTCCAGTCCTGCAGGTTCCTCACTGATTCTGGTTGTGATCCACCTGTCTGAAGTTCTCTGGCCTGGTGGGGACACCCTGTGTCTGTGTTGTGGAGAGAAGGTCGAGTGGACCAGAGCTCCATATGAGGACATCTAGAGCTGCGCCTGGACTCATGATCATTTCCATTCCCTGTGATAAATTCACACATGGACTAAACGCATGAACTCAGTGTAGCTACAGTTTATTAGGACCCATGTTTAACTCCACGTCTGCACGTCTGTCCGTCCCAGGGAGAGGGATCCCTCATCTGTGGCTCTTCCTCAGGTTTCTTCTTTTTCTCATGAAAGTTTTTCCTGGCTTAGTTTGTCACAACTGTACAGACTGTAAAGTCATGTGAGGCAAATGATGTTGGGATGGACTGTTAGCAGGCTGCTTTGTACTGGTGGAGCATAATTTGATCAACCTGGAATCCTCACTAATCATATCCCAGGGAAGTCTTCTTGATACTGATGCTTCCATAATTCATCCATTTTCACAACTTTGTGCAGCCAAGACAGCTGGGTCCATGAAGGAAAGAGCATCAATTCATGAAAATGCTCAAAAACTCCGAATTACTTTGTCCTTCCTTTGCATTTCAATAAAACAAAGGAGATCCTTTTAATGAAAGTCACTTGTCAGTTAGTCACATCAGATAATGTGTAGATGGGTAAATTTGGAAGGTATTATTTTGTCATTTAGTTTGGCAGACTTGTTGGGTTTGAGCAATATGATTGTAATCTGCTTTCCAGGTGACTTCTGACTTGACTTTGATATCAGATACCGGAGCTATCTGATCGGAGTGAGACAAAGTGTAAATGAGACGTTAATGAGCTCATTGTAGATATAAAAGTACAATTGTCTTCCCGTAAATGTCTTAAATGCGATAAGTGAATGTCAAGCTTTTTGTATCAGTTCATGTGTTGAGTGTTCCCACCTGTCTCAGCAAAGCCCTACAAATGCCTCCTTGCCCCCTGCCCCCAGGCGGGCAAAATGAGCTATCTCATTAATTAAATAAGTTGTAAGTATATTGATTAGAGCTGTTTAATTTACTTCACCTCTTCTATAGTGGTTGCCTCCTCAGTGCTTGTGTGGCCTGACCTCCAGGTTTCCATGGTGGAGGGGAGGATGTGTGTATCAGGTCTGACCTGCAGAGCAGCAGCTGAAGCTGCTTAGTGTCCTCCTGGATCCATACTCTTCCTACATGTTTTCGATCTACATTTTTTCATCATAATTATCATACAAGCTCTAATTTTTTTTTTCTTGAAGATCGATTCTGTAATCTCAACATCTGTTGCGTGTCTATCCTGGAAGAATGATCCCTCTGTGTAAGATTAAGATTC
>JBAJHX010000053.1:23975085-24003010 GCA_037176925.1 Amniataba percoides | reverse complement strand
AAGATCGATTCTGTAATCTCAACATCTGTTGCGTGTCTATCCTGGAAGAATGATCCCTCTGTGTAAGATTAAGATTCCACTTCCATTTCTTCACTGTTAAAGTAGTTTTCTTTTTTCCTTTTGTTTTCTTTGTGCTTGTTTTAGCGAGGAGCAGGGATGATAATCAGTCAAATACTTACTGAGACTTTGAGCCAAAGAGACGTACCAACACACAGGTCAAACAGCCGACATTACCATAAACACATTTAAATATTACAACAGTGGTTTTATTTCAGCATGTTTCACAATTGAGTGATCTCGCAAAGCATAACAACAAAGCTGCGACTAACTGGTTTTGTCACAGTTATGTCACATACAATATACAGTAACACAGCATTATCATCACTACATACTTGTTAGTCTTGTTTGTCCTCATATTTACTGAGCATGACAATAAGACTTCCACCCACAGTGCTTGATTTTGGCATTTCTTAGTGCTAATGAAATTAGCAATTAGTTTCAATACCAAGCTTCCACTGTAAGAACAAAAAGACCCCCCTCCCAATAAGAACAACAAGAACCCCCCCCACCCCCACCCCCCACCCCCGATTGTCAGGAATACAGAAATCTGATGTATATTTACTTATTTCACTGTAATACCGTTTTCAATACATCCCCTTAAAGTTAGTCTCTGTAAGTGACTTTGTATGCCGGGATGATATTCCTTCAAAACATCATCCTAGATTCATTCATTGCAAGACACTCTCCTCTGCCTCTCTTGATAAATTAAGCATGGCCATTTCTGCATTTACATAATATACTCAAAATAGCCCTTGAAAGTGAATTTACATGCTGCAGCACACTAGTCGCATTATCAAAGCCTCATGCCAATCTCTGCTTCCTCTGAGCTCAAACTCAGCATCTCCCCCAGCCCATGCCAGGTCAGTGGTCACCGGGACAAAACATGGCTGAGAGGGACAGATGGACTGAAGAAAATGCTGTCTGTCACAACTCTCTTGACCAACTTTCTTAAGTTGCCACTAATCAACAAAGAGGCTGTTGGGGTTGCAGCTCAGGGGAAGCCTCAAGCTATTTTCCAATTAGTGTCACCAGAGAGACAAATAGGAATGCTACACAGCGCACTCAGGGAAGAGATGGAAAACAAGAAGAAGGGAGGTGAAGGAGAGAGGGATGAGAGAGGATAAGACTGTGCAGTGCTGAAGAGCGCATTGCAAGGGCAAAGAGAGAGAGAGAATGAGTGTGAGGAGGAAGGCCAAAAGACGAACAATGAAAGATGTCGAGGCGGGTATCTCTTTTCTCTGGGGTGAGCAGATTAAATGATTGTGACAGCAATTTGGGCAAAACAACATTTGTAGCTGAGACAGACGGATAGACAGTGGGCCAAGGCCTGTCTCAGAGAAAAGTCATTCATTACGCCGACCATTGGAAGGGAGTGTGGAGACAGACAGGGCTCCAGCTCAGCAGTATCAATTAACTGCAGCCCGCTTTGTATGCCAGCGCTGTGTGTGAACCTCAACAGTCCTCCACCAAGTCCTCCCAGCTTTTTAAGATGCAAGCCCTTTCTTTCAAGCGTGCTATCACAGCTCAAAGGTCTTACAGGGCTCCTCCAGCAGCTGTAGCAGCGCTCCACACACCTGCATGGAAAAACAAAGGCCCAGTGACTCAGCTGGTTCATTTAGAGGTGTGTGAACAGTCTGTGTGTGGGTAAATTGAAGGTCACGGTGCTATGCAGAATAATGTGATTGCTCCTCCCTTCATCTTTTGAAGTTGCATTGCATTTAAATCAGGACAGACTGCATTGAAAAGAAGCTTAGCGTGTGGTAAAACAAATGTATTGACATGATACCTTGTCTTTGGAAATTAGACCCCACTGTGACATCATTATTTGAGGGGTTAATGATGATATGCAATGTAAAGAAAATCCCTAGATACTGGTAGCGCTTTAAAGTGGTAAAGAGTAATTGCTGAAGCTCTGGATGCCCGTGATGCAGATCAGAGCTTCTGCTGTGGAAGGAACCCTGGACGCTGGATGTGGTGAAGGAAGGAGGTGAAAGGGGTGGAAGAGACAGCAGCAGAGAGGGACAGTTTTAAACATGGAGATCGAACAACATGTGAAAGGTGAAACATCCATAGTCAGCTAATGGGTTAAAATAAGGAGTTAGAGAGAAAGAGAGAGAGAGAGAGAGAGAGAGACAGAGTGAGAGAGAGAATGTAAATAATGGCAAGCAGAAAGATCAGTCTTTCTGATTGACCTTCTGTTTAGCTTCAGGTCTCAGACGTTTGACCTGTGTGACTTAAATGCTCTCTCACATTTTGTACAATGTGTGAACACAATGGAAATCAAGAAAGCAGATTCTATAAATAACAGATCAGTAGTTCAGAGCCATCATCCACATAACAGTATGGATCATAGGAAAGACATCAGAAATACCGGACATCTGGAGCACCAGGAGTTTTCCTGGTGGGCCGCTTGACAAATTTGGGCCAATCCAACACATACTATACATATTTTTAAATACCAAGAAAAGGTGTCAGTGCAGCACAGGGCGGCAGACCTGCAGAAGTCCATGTTTGCTATGTTGACAAGCAACAGCGCGTCAGTGGCCAAGAGGAAGTGACAGGAGCACAGTTTGTTATCCCTGCTGTCTCACTTTAGTAAGACCCCAGACTCATTGTCTGTGTTTCCACATGGTAGTGTGTGTTTGATTTTTTTTTTCTGTGTCTTATGGCCATTATGCTAAATCTACTTTCACTAACCTCATAACTGAATCTACTGAACATGAGAACCCCAGGGAACGTATAACCAACCAAAATGGAAGATGCTGGGTCCAGGATGTTTAGAGGAACCCCAGATATTGACACCTTAGATGCAAAATCCAGGGGTGGGAAAAAAATATTTATGATTTTATTTAGTTTGTTTGATATCTTTACTATTGCTATCCTCTCAGATATGTTGGACACTCCAAAAAAACATTGGTAGGTCTTTTTCCCATATATAAACTGGTATTTATAAAGGAAGGATTTGCGGTAAAAATGTGCCTACCTCATGCACACTTTAGACGAAGTGCACACACAGTTTAGCTGAGATAGCTGCAGGTGAAATGATACAGTGGGCATGAAATATAAGATGACAGACGAAACCTCGCAGAAAACAAAGTTACTTCAGGCTGTTTGCAAGTTTTGATCTTCGTGTTATTTTGCATTTAAAACGGCATTCTGTTAAATGCCATTCAGTTATAAACATCATTCTAATTACTTATGATGAATTTATCATTCTTTAAGTATTTCCTTCAACATTTCCTTCTGGTTTGTGAAGCACTTGTTAAATTCAAGTTACATAACAATAAAAAATAAAGCTTTACTGTAACAAAAAAAAAAAAAATTATAAAGTAATTATTAATGATTTTTCACAACATAATTTACATTTGCCTCTAGTGGGTAAATTAAAAGAATCATATTTTTAAATAAGGAACACAGTCAATGCTGTAAGAGTTATATCGGAGGTATAATCTATAGCGGCACTCTGAATGTGAAGCATGATTTTATAGGCTGTGTGCAGTGCAGTGCGGAGCGGAGATGGGGATGAGAGGAGAAAATGGAGAAGAGGACAGGAGGTTTGGTGAAGCTGCTGAGCATCCCTCCCCTGCCTCTTCTGATCCCATCATCATGCCATGCATTAGTCAAGCCTTGTGGCCCCTCTGACGTCTGCAGAGAATATGTGAGCGAAGAAGGAATCCATCAAGAGTAATGGTATTG
Organism: Amniataba percoides; assembly: GCA_037176925.1. Taxonomy (NCBI): domain Eukaryota; kingdom Metazoa; phylum Chordata; class Actinopteri; order Centrarchiformes; family Terapontidae; genus Amniataba; species Amniataba percoides. The sequence continues at coordinate 23,999,254 of JBAJHX010000053.1, read as the reverse complement.
CTGTATGCCCTCAGGGTAGCCATCTTTAATCCTTACCCATCATGCCTCAGCCATAAACTATGCAATCACGGCCCAGTTTGCCAGCAACAGGCAAGCCCCACTCAGCGAGCATGTGGTCTTCATGCTCTATTTAAGAAAGAGTCAGGGGTTTTACTTTAGATCTGCTCCCTCCCCTGACTCTTTTTCTTTTTTTTTACCTTAACCAGATGTGTCAGGTCCCCAGCTTCTTCTCCATTCTCACACTCCCTTCATCCTCCACTCTTCTCCTCCCCTTGGCAGCTGTTCCCTCACATCACCTGCCATGTCTTTCTTTGCCTCTCTCAAGGTATGTCTTCACTTGCTCTCTGCTGAGGTCTCACAATCTCTTCACTTGCTGGGTAATAATAATGAAGTGGAACTCCACAGCATGCAGACGCTGCTACTGTACATTACTTCTAAATTACAAGCTGCTGTTGTGAGCAACTAACCACTGGTGTGTTGTATAATCTACGGGGATTTTCTTAATAAAATGTTGAAATGAAAAAATAAAAAAGCATCAGTATGGTTTGTTGTTCAGTTAGTGGACAATATGGGAACAGTTATAAACTTTCATAGTAATACACATGGTGTTCATTTTAACCTGGCTGGTGTTTGAAAGACACATAATGTCTTTCTTGATAATGTCTGCGTATTTTTTTATTCAAAATGTCTTCATGACTGAAAGAGCTCAACTTAAAGTTGGATCGATCCATATACAGAAATACATTTCTGTAATGTGAAGGGGATCAATCACAGTGATAAATCCAGAGGGAATTATCATCAACCCTGCAGGCTCTGAGTTTTCTTTTCTTCCAGCTTGTAGTTTTGGTTTCATGGCACATTTATAGGTTTGGTTCAAAGCTCTGATAAACCTACTGTACATTCCTCACCCAACACAGAACAACACACAGTGAAGCATTTAGCAGCTAAAGAGCTAAAAATTCCCCTAAAAATTGGTGGAGACCAAAACAGAGCTAAAAGCACAGTAGAAATGAAAACATTAACTTTGATTTTTGATATGGTAGATGTTTTATTTGTTCCACCACCACCACCACTGCAAAGTGGACTTTTTTTTAAGAGTACAGCTTTAAGAACACAAATCCAGCCAACGTTTAGTTATGTCTCATATTTTTTGCTCTTTTTCTCATGTCATATCACTAATGCTTACTTCACCTGTGCAGTTACATTAAGGACCATATTTACCAACTGGACATATTAAATAATACTACATAAAATTTCATGCAATAATGTATATTTTTGACTTAGCGTGTGGGTATTGTTCACTGTTACGGTCTCTAAATATCTAATATGTTGTTGTGAATGTTTTTGAAATGAAATAACATCGTTAGCTCCAACATCATCAAGGATTAACACTGAATGTAAACAGAAACTTAACAGGAATCTTTTTTTTTTCCCTCAATTTTTGCAATATTTGTGGTGTTAAAGTTTTCAAAGGAAAATATTTTATTGATCATAATATGAAATATGAAAATGCATATCTAAAGGCTATAATTAGTATGTTTTCAGGCACAAAAATATTTTCCATGAGTAGTATTTCTATTAGCTTACTGATATAGTAATGTTTTCTTGTGTTTTAATGGCTAAATGTACTGGTTAGTCTCTAAAATGTCAGGAAATAGTGAAAAATATCCATCACAAGCTCAAAATGAGATTTTTTCTTTGTCCTGTTTTTGTGTCCAGACATAATCCAGATTGGTTTGTGCGGTGCCAAATGATACTGATGTTATAGCTCATAAAGTAGAATAACAAGAGCTGTTTTTCCACTGCCTGCATCACATCCTGTAACTATGACTACAAGCACAGCAGCTTCATTTTGGTCTTTATTTGTGAAATACATTTTACTTTCATAAACTTCCTGTAAAGTGAATTTCATAACTATATGAATGTATTTCATAAGCAGCACTGGTGTGCACAGCTGATTCTCTGCACTCAGCAGGCTCTCCTCTACTGTATCTCTAATTCATTGCCCCCATTCTGTCATGTAAGCTCAGCTCTTTAAAATGGACATTTATTACATGCTGTTTTGTTTCCAGTTAGTGTTAACCACATTCAATTAGAGTCAGGTCCTCTTTCATCCTCTCTGGACCGCAGCTCTCATACGTGTGCTGTGACAGGATGTGAAAGTGAAGGAGGATTATGTGGCGAGGGCAGGCCTGAAGCGCTGCCATCGCAGCCTCATGACAAGAACACTTAATTATAGTTCACAACAGGAAAACAACCAACAGGGCAGGCAAACAGTTTCATGTCATTTCTAGATATATTTTTTTGTCTTTTTAATGTCACTGCTCATCTTTTCATAGTTTTTATTTACTCTTACTGTTTTTTATTGGCTGTCTGTTGATGCCCATATTAACAACAAGAGACAGTTAAAATTAGATATGTGGACATGGGACTGAGCTCTTTGGTGGTACAGTTTTTTTCTTTCCATGACTTATAACGAAGTCTAACTGATATTAAATTCTGTTTCTTTTGCTGCAGCATTCTGATCTGTTTCTTAAATCACATGTCCTATGATCTCTGCCGACATATAAAAGTCCAGTGCTCTCGTCATGTTGGCTTTTAGAGTGAACATATGGCAATTTCCTGGATGTCAGTATGAGATTCATGGTGGGTAACAGAACTCACATTGTGGCTAAATCTGTCTGGTATCATTTGTATGATTGGTGGGCTTTGGTCTTGGGCTTGATTGTTTTGAACTCATCTGTAGTGCCACCACCAGGTCTGTTTTTTATTCTTATCCAGAAGGGAGCGACGCACTGCAAATTTATAACCTTGATGATAACCTTATTTTATCATCCTACATCATTTCTAGCCTCTTTTCAAGATCCCAGTATGTCAAATACTTCACTGCTATATGAACTTACAACACTAATGACATCCTCATCAGCTGCAGATTTTGTTTGGTGAACGTCATCATGCTGACATGCTGATGGTGAGCACAGTAAAAATGGCAAACAGTTGCCACTGTGAACGTGTTAGCATGCTGACTGTAGCATTTAGCTCAAAGCAACACTGTTCCTAAGTACAGCCTAACTGAGTGTGTTAAAGAGTGTCACAGAAATTATTCTTATTATGACAAGCCCCGAGACCATTTGTGTATATGTGGAGGGAGTTGCTTACTGCGCTGCATGTGCTGTTGAAGCCACTGCAGAAATGTAGAACTGGGCTGACACACACTATTTCTTTGTACCATGTTTAAACTGCAAATATGTCCTAATAGCTTCTTGTATAGTTGACTGTTATAATTAAGCATTGTGTTAACTTGACAAACTACAGTATGCTATTTGTAATCAACTATTCATGATATGTTGGTTCTGTCATTGCAAATTGGTCTAAACTGGACTTTCACAGTAATTTCTTTGACAAATAATCACTTCATCCATCTTCCCCTCCATCCATTCATCCATCCAGCTTTCCACTCGAGGAGAGTTAAATTAACATTTCCAGCCATATTCCGTGTACTGTCATGTTAGATTTTTTATGTCCTCCTTCTCCAGACCCACAATCAATCACAGAAGCCTTATTTCAGTGGATAAAGCCATATTTCACCACCGCTGGGAGTTATGTGGATTGACTGATCAAAGACCTCACAATTCTAAGAACAGGCAACCTGTTCTTCTAACCATGCAGGAATATTTTGATAAAAGGGGATGAAGTCCCTGTAGCTTAATGATCAGTGGATTGCCAGATTTGCTTCTTCCTTTGACTTAATTCTACATTGATTAGACACAGTTGAAAGTAGTTTGAGACTGAGCGCTGTTCGTACACCCTCTGAGGTTGAGAAATATGGTTTAACTTTGCAAATGTCATATGGATTGTACGGTTGCTGTTGAAGCTACCTTGTTGCACTTTTCTCCCAGAAGGAAGCATTGTTGTGACTAAATCGGCTGTGAATCCCTAAATGAGTATGAGTAACATGAGGAGGTGACAAACCCAGAGAGAATCATCACCAACTCTGCATCAGCTCTCCAGAGCTTCTAAGCCTCGTTCAGTACATGTTTACTATTTTCGTGGCCCACAACTTTATTTATTTTTTCAGTCTCAGCACTTGTTTCCAGGAATAGCGTCCAGCTAAAAAAGTCCTGTTGTACACTACTTGTTGTGTATTCCTGTGTTATATAATGGCAAAATAAATTAGTCCTGTATTACTGCTTCTTCTTTGCGTTGACCCTGGACTCCATAGAAAGCATTATTGAAACCAAGTGGATAATCCTGGTGGAAAAACGAACTTGGTGCAGATATTTTTTCTCTCAATTTGAGTTCAAAATAGAGCTAAAAGGATATTATTAGACTTCAACTATCATGTGCACACAAACACAACTCCAAATGAATAATGTTTCTGCTACTGTTAGCTAAGACATGATGTGTTTCCAGCTTGTATTTTGGCCAAACAGTCTATTAATACTGCCCTAAATATATCTTTAATGTTACAAAATGTTCATACTATACATACTTGCAAAATGTCATTTGTTATCTTTCAATATCTGGTCATTTTAACCAAAGCATGATTAAAATATATATGGGTAAATCCTTTAGCTAAGATCACGGAAAATAAGGGGTCTATGTCGAACCTTAACAGATAGTTTTGGCAGACTAAACCTAAGCGCAGTTTCTGTAGTTAGTGTGCTGTGCTTTTTATACTCTCCTTTCACTGCCAGCTTCCCTATAACTGCTGTGTGTAAGAATGTGGCAGTATAAGAAACATTACCAGTAAACATAATTCAAGGCAGCATTTCAGTTGTCTCCTTTCATCCATATGGCAAAAGCTTTAAAAGCTGAATACGTGTCATTTTAAAGAGTCACGGCCTTGAGAAAAACCAAGCCTTGTGCATTGCAGCATCAAAAAGTGCCAACCCATTGAGAAAGCTTCAGCATATTTTTGTGAGTACAAATAAGCAAACAAATACTATTTTCAATGTCTAAGTGATAACAGCTCAAGAATTTATATCAATCAGTCAAGTTTACAACAAGAGCTACTGCCTGCTGCGAATACATCCTAAGAACTGTTGTTAACCACCGCAAGCACATTTAGAGTCAGGGTCATTCACACTGTCAGCGCCGTATGGATAAATGTGACGGCCTGCTGTCATTCCTTAGAACAATGCACACAAAGAGCTTATAGTGTTACCGCGTGTTCTCTAAAGCAGAACTCACGTCTAAACTGTGTAGTCTCATGCATTGCATTGTAACATTTTCCTGTGTGATTTACACCAGCACTGAGGAGTAAAAGTGAAAAAGAGAACAAACAGTAGGTAGATTTATTACAATGCATCTAATGATTTTCTTACAGTTTCCAAAAAAACTGAAAATGAGGAATAGAAATAAATCTATCTACTTCAGTGTCTGGGTTTTTATGTGCAGGGCTTCTGTATGTCATGTGATTCCTGCATTAGTATTCAATTTCAAAAAGCACTTTATATGTTAATTGGTTAGTATCGTATGTATTCTCCATTTGAGTTCTCCCAGGTTACAGTATGTTGGTCTGGTGATCGCCCTGATCATGTCTACACAGCAGACAGTGTCTTTATTCTCAGTATTCCACAATTTCTGAAAGTTCTTGGCTCGCTTCTCCAAGAGGAGGGGGTTAACCTAACAGCAATCTTTATTTGGTTTCACAGGATCGATACAAGTTTATTTTTTAATCTCCATCAGTCTCCGAGAGTAGCTGAACTTTGGGTTGTTTCCCTTGGTAGTTTTGTGTCTGCACTGAGCTCGTGCTCACTAACTGTGGGCTGGTGAAAGTGTGGATCTGCACTCAACTTTTCAAAGCATGCTCAGCTTGCAGAAAATGTTGCTATATCAGGATTCTATCAAGACTGTTAGTTTCTCTCCCCTCTCTGTTTCTGTCTGAGCTCTATTTGTCCATTAGTCTAACTTTGGACTTGGCATAGACAGTTGGCAGCAGTTGTGCTTTGATTGTACTGAGTCAAATATACCCTATTGTTCTTAATTCCCGGATTTTTAGCAGTAAATTGTTTTTTTAAGCCAGAAAATCTCATATGTGCCTTTTTAATTTTATGGTTTGGGTATGACAGTGGGCAGAGCTGCTGAGCGCTTTCTGGCTTCAGCTTCCCACTCAACATACAGGGTGTGAAATCACAAAATATATTGTTTTACAGTTTGAGGACTTAGTTGTGATGTTTACAGCTCAGACACATCATTCAGTGGCTACGCCTCCCAACTAACTTTGTCAAAGCATAAAGAGTGTCTCACAACATTTGCTTGATGTATGGATGGTAGATAAAACACATGCTTCACAAAAGAGTTGGACTATCTTCACTTTGTTGTTCCAATATCCTCTTCATTTCTTTTATAGCGTCAGAATGATAGGATCATTAGTCATTTGCACACGTCTGTTGGAGCCAAAGAATGATTGCTCTTGCCTGACATCATCTTGGGCTGGTATTTGAAGCAGAAAGAGTCTGGCTTTATCGGAACGAGAGAGACTGGCTGAAAAATAACAAACGAGGGACCACTTTCTCTCCTCCCCTGCTGGAGATAATCTTGTTTTTGACTTGAGTGATAGGAAAGGATTTCACAGGCGCTCAATCTGTTTCTGACGGCTTTGCCTTTATGTCAAAATTGGATTTCTTAATCTAATCGCAGTGGTTCTAATCTAGCTTTTTTTTTTTCTTGCCTCCCTCCCGGCACATATCAATGCTTGGGATCCCTGTATCCCTAAGCAAAATACTTCCTCTGAAGCACCAACAATAGACAGCCCTCAATTACGATAATGGGGGAGTAAAGCAGCACAATGCAAATTGCACAGATGATGTGATATAGGGCCTTTTGCAAATCCAACTTAAGCCCTAGTTGGAAGCGTATACACCCTGCAATCTAGCCCAAAACCATCTATCCAGATTGCTGCTGGATGAATTTATCTGTCAGTGTAAAACAGGGAGGACTCAGGGATGAATTGGGTAACAGGATCAGGTGGGCTCGACAGGGCGAGTAGGTTTTGTGTCGACCAGGATTAGAGGAATGATCTGTGTCCCGGATGTTTCTTAATGCACTGTCACATTATGTAAATCCCCGCTCCATATGAATGCCACAGATACTGTATTTGTCTGCATGCTACATGTTGTCTCCCTGTGAGCTGCATGGATTGACCTCAATTTGTTTCACAAACTCCGCTCCCCTTCCTTTGGCTGGCTTTCGCGTTTCTGTCAGGGAGAGCAGAGTGGTAAACGGCACACTTTCCCTGCTGCCGTGTTGATTCCACGATACAGCTGGAAGATCACAGGGCACGCTCACTGCGAATAAGACAAAAGTTTAGACAGCGGAGGAAGAGCAGCCTGCGAGCCTCTCACAGACCAGTCAGCTTCCTGCTCTGCCTTCTCCATCTGTCTTTCTTCAGAGAGGAGTCGGCTCCTGCTCTCTGTCTTCAGCCCTTCTGCCCTCTGTCTCTTATCTTGCCTGCCCTCCCCTCCCACTGCTGTCCAGCTTCTTGCCTTCCTCCACCTTCAGCACCTTTCTCACTGATGGGCAGAACCAGGCTAATTGACAGACTGACCTGAGGAAAAGTAGTGTTACTCCTTTTGTCTCCGGATCAAACATCCGTCTTATCTCTCAGCTATCCTCTCATTTTTCCTCCCTCTCTTTCCGAGCTCCTCAGACTACCCCAGCACTGAAGCCCGCTGCTCCGTGTTCTTTCTTTCTGACTAGGAAATGAATCATGGCCGTGAGCGTGGGCAGTCGGTCATGATAGATGAGGAGGGCAGGGCCTGGGAGAGGAGAGAGTGGACAGACAGTTTGACCAGCTTATGCAAGGTTAGACTTTAACAATGTGATGCCTACCGCTGAGACCGGCCTGCAGCCCTCCTCTGTCAGGAGGCTTTCATCTCATCACGCTCGTGCAGTTCAGGTCTTTGCATGAATCCTCTTCACACGGGTGGTGGGGGGAAGGCAGAAGCCCCTTTTCTTTCTCACTTCAAAACAAATCTTTACGCAATGTGTATCCTCTATTCTCAGCTTGACTCTGTTCTTTTTCCTCAGCAGCAGAGTGTACGTATGTCAGCTTACCTGCTGTTCTCCTTGTATGATCCGGACTGCGATGGGTGTAAAAGAAGTCATGTACAGTAGCCGAAGAGCAAGCCTCAGCGCTCACTGATGAGTTTACCAACAGCCCCTTTTGCTATTGCTTTCCCTTTTTTCCACCGAAGTACGACTGAACGTTATCTTCATGACTGTGAAAACTGACAGCTGCCGGTAAGAGTGAGATAATTGCCACTGCCAGTGTGACAGACATTATTGGTTCACTTGTACAATAGCAGAACAATGGCATTCTTTTCTAAAGCACTTGGAAGCAGGAGGAATGTCTGCATCCTCATTCTCTGGTCGAGCCAGTCGCTTACAGCTGGAGCGAAAGGGTCTAGGTGATTACAATATAACATTTTGTCACTTAGTACTCTCAAAATGCGCCGTTGTTTGCATGTTGTCAGTCTCAACAAAGGAGCAACTTGGATCCAAAAGAATCTTGGCAAGATAATTCTCAGCTTAACAATCCACCCTGCTGCTTTACTGGCACAGAGTAGACCAACATGTCACCACACACACAGATCACAGATAGCCCTACGGTCTGTGGGCCTCGCTGCCACATTCTCTGCAAAATGAGCCATGTACATGTGTGTTTTACTAACACCCAGTTACACTATCCAGAGAATGGTTGCCATAAAAGCTTCTCTGCTTTTCACTCAGAGCTCCATCGGTCGCATATTAGATGGGGGACAAATCAAAAGAAAAGAAAAGGAAAAGTGGAGAAATGTTCTGTGCAGCAGAGCTCACTGAGTGGTTTGCTGAGGATGAAAATGACGTCCTACGGCCTTTACGCTCACCAGATCTCAACGCAGTTTCACACCAAATATGATTTGAAGTAAATCTTCACATCTGTTCAGTGATGTCTGTGAATGCCTCTGAAGCTTAATGTCCTTTTATGTCTGGCCTTTATTCCACTTTCTATACTCAGGTCTCTCTGCTAAAGAGATCTTAAAATAAATTAGATTTCCTGATTAAATACACACTGCAAATATAAATGTGGGAATATTTTATGGAGGAACAGTGTTAATCCCTCTAGTGGAGTTTCACAGACTTTAACCTAATTTAATCACCGTCTGTCCATTTCTGTTTGGACCTTTAGCCACCTTTAGTACTTTACTGTAATACTACTAATTATATTACTAATTACACTGAGACTTCATCAGTGATGTGTTCAGAGGCCTGCACACACCAAATTACAAATGTCAGAAATCAAGCTAGCGTTCCATTCACAGAAAAAGCACAGATGAACAGTGCTGGGCTGACCATCACTTAAAACCTCCCCAGTTAGAAAAGTCAGAGGTCAGTTATCTTCAATCCCTTTTATTTGGACTGAATCATATCAGTGTAGAAAGATAATTACCTAAGGGAAACCATTTCACTTTCATTACTTTCCTTTAATTTGCTACAGATGTCCTCAGATTAGAGCCACTTTGGCAGACCCCTGATCAGTAAATGATGTCTGAATTTCACGAGACATAGTTAATGACTTGATTTTCTCTGTTAACATAAATTGCAATCAAATATCTCAGGAAAGGATCCGGGTGACACCAGCTCTCCTCACCCTGTCACGGTTGGGAGTGCAGGCATCAGGGAGGGACCCGATCGCAAATGAGACAGGCAGACTGGTGCAGCTTGACAATTTATTGAACATAAATGAGCTTACAGACAGTTTCTGGTTCTGGTTGACAAGCGGACATGTCGGCTGATTCAGGTCCAGCTGGGTGAGGAAGGTTAGGTTGATGTGAGAAGTGTAAAAGGTGAGTAAGTGGATAAGGCAGCTAGGTGAGGACATGTGAGAGAAGCTTGTGGATGAATGGAAAATGTCAGTGGAAGGGCCTGGGGAACAGAGGGTGGCTGTATGTGTCCGAGGGGCCCGAGCAGGAGAATGGGACACTTCCTGTCTTGATCCGTACTTGCTCTCCTGTTCGTACACATTTCAATTTGTTTTGGCAACTTCATCATGTCCATTAATCTCTTCATGATCGTTCATAATGTTCAACCAAAAATGCTTTTTTTGTGCATGTTAAGAGGAATACTGTAGGTGATTTATATATGAATCAAATAAAATAATCATAATAAAATGTAGATTGTCATGTAAGACTGAAGTCATGTTGATATAAGACATTTTCAGCAAAAAGAAAAAAAATCATCATCCTAAATTAAATTGCATTAGAAACCTAAACATTTTTTCACCTATTTGTTCTCCTGCTACTAACTCCAAAAAATGCACTTATTATAAGTCAGTCTAATATAAGTGTGTGTGTGTGTGTGTGTTGTTTGTATATGTATATATGTGTATATAAGTGTTACTCCAAAAGTTTTATCTGAAATTGTTTTTTCACAAATGATTCTAAACACAACATTGTTACATTATTCACTTAAAACAAGAAGAATGTGAGAGCAGTTTTCTCTTCCTGCACTGCTGGAAATGCAAGCCCTGTAATTATATTACTGTATTAGGGGATCTTATTTGTGCCGTTTAAGACAATTTGTACTGGCATAAATACAGACCACTACAAATACATGCTGATCATTGCTAAGTGGACTAAGCCGGTTTGGAATTATTCTGAGGACACTTATAGGGCCCAGGAGAGGCATGCTGCTGATGAGCTGTATAATGAAGCCACGTCCTGGATGCCTCCACCGCCTGTTAGAGGAGGGTTTGGCTGCAACGTAATGCTCAGCCAGACGGGTGTGACAGGTGCCATGCCTTTCAGGTGAAAAGATAAATGTAAAAAACAGTGACAGACAGTGTGTCACCTGTTTGTATGTGTTTGTGTGTGCCCAGTGCAGCGGCAGCAGCACTTGGCCGGACTGACCTGCACACGTTGGTTCAGCTCATTTCACAAACAGGTGTGAAGAGGCCGCTGCCTGCTGCTGTCAAGGTGTCACACATGCGGTGTGTTTGTACAAGTGCAGTGTATTAGGGGGGTCAGGTGCAGACATTACTGACCTGTTCATACACAGGTGATGACAGCTATGTAAATATTCAGGGTGGACTGAAGATTTCCTTTGGAAGCAAAGCGGCAGGCTTGTGACTAGAGTTTTTCAGTTCAAAAGTATCCGTTTTAAAAAAAGCTATACAGATGATCTAGATCTAGTTTTCTCTGCATCCATCCATCCGGAACAGTGGCAGGGGTGGAGATTTTCCTCCTGTCAATTAAAAAATAAAAGCCATAAAAGCGAGCGTCAGGCTGAGCGGCTGACAGCTGAAGACCTAAAGAGGTGGTCAAGATGAAATACAGAGAATTGGAATGGAATCAAAATAGAGTCTGATTAGAGTTCAGTGTGTGCAGAATATAAGTAATCCATCCAATGTAACATTAGGTATTGCTATACATTTAGCCAGCATTAGAGAAAGAGGAATCTTGGTTATGAACGAATTGGACCCAATATGATGCACAAGTTTTATAATGTTGTTGTTGTTTGAATGTTTCTCCCTCTGTGGTGAGCAGAGCAGGGGTTTCTCTGCTGGGACACTGTTTAATCTGATCTACCATCTACGATCCATCACAGGGCATACAGACAGACAGACAGACAGTGCAGGCGCAGGACAACATGGAGACAGTCTGTTTCCTTCATCTGTATCAAAACATGATCCAAAATGTTCTCTGCCTCCTTTGACATACACAGCTAGTTACTGAACATCCCCCAATGATCTGATGTGCAGATTGTTGAAAATGATATCTTTCTATCATAAAGCAAATCTCAAAAGAGACATGCACACATATTTTTAGGTTATTATATATTATATTCAACATATAATAAATGTCCACAAATATACAGATACAAATAATCAGACAGAACGATTTTCATTATATCTCCAGAATCATCACAGTTTCTTCAGTGTTTATTTAATACTTCAGTAGAGGCTACAGTGTCACACTTTTATAAACTACAGGTGTGAAAGTGACCATCTTCACGTATGACTCAAAAAGAGAAAAGAATGAAAAAATAGCTTGTTTTGAAGCAGCTTTCTGTGGCAAGTTAGGACTGTTTGTGGATTTATTTCAAGAAATCTTTCAGTACGTGAATGAGAATCCGGCTGGAGCTTAAAAAGAGCACAGAGCCCAGACCAGCCGGCAAAAAAACGGGTAAAAAGAGACACTTGAGCGCTGGGCACATGCAGGATGATGGCTTGGAGGCCGGCTTCACACAATCTGTCTATTGTGGGTGGCAGAAGAATGAGCAGAGGAAGAGGATCTCTGAGCCAGACAGGGGAGAAAAATTGCCTGTAGCATTGGGGATGTAATAGGGGAAGGCAGTGATGCGTTTCCGGCAAGTTAGTCTGGTCACCAGGGAGCTTCTGTCTCCAGCGTTCGCCACTCGCTCTCAACGGCCAGAAACTTATCCTGCCCCTCCTCGCCTTCGCCTTAGTTTTCCAGTTTCCTCCTCTGCCTTAACTCTGCCCGAGGTAAATATAACCGCAGCCTCTAGAGAGTGGGTGGGTGTGCATTTTTAGCTCGATGGGGAGTTTGTGTGTGTGAGTTGTGTGTGTGTGTGTGTGATTTTTCTTCCACCCTTATGGCGAGGGCCATCTCTTTCATGCTAAATCTGCTCGCGCGCTGAAGGCCTCTCTCTGCTGGGCATCTATTAATGCCTGCTCAATTACATCCAGCCATATCTCTGGCAAGAAAAGCACACACACATAATATAGCCTGATGTGTGTGTGTGTTTGTGGGGGGGAAAGGCGCCTTTGAAGTCCTGCGATATTGCCTCGAGATGCGGAGTCGAACGTCGCTAGAAGGAAAAAAAACAAGCAGATAAACACACAAACCTGTCAGAGGCCAGAACGAGTCGGCCTCTTGGTTTGATGCCCTCGGGGAAGGCTGGGGATGTACTGACGCATTCCAGTGTGTGTTCACAGGAGGTGGTGCAAGCGTTTGGCAGGGTTAAACGGTTAGGCAAGCCTTCAATTTGTGCGACCTGTACTTCACTGTAGCTGTGGTTCATTAGGGAGGCGAGGCAGGACCCAGGGGACCCTGTTAATTACGCCGCTCAGACTCCTTGATGGGCCGAGGAAGACCGCCTTCACAGCGGGAGCGCCCATGCACCGATGTGTGTGTATGCGTCCTGTTGGGTGTAAACACATGCCACGCCACAGGAATACAAGCTCCTTTGAATAACTGAAGGAATCTGTGCCAAATCATACCTTGGAGTCAGGTCTAACAAGTTGTCTTGTTGAGAAAACACCACATTTCACTAATAGAGCATGAAATATACAAGGGCACCTTAATTGTAGACCAGTCAATTGTTTGTTCCATCTTTAGTCGACACACTGAAACAACAGTTTGGTTAAAATCAAAACTAGTAACAAAACAAAGTGTTGTGGAGGTGTAATGACTCCTCAGTGATAAAGCTCTGACGCGTGTCTTGAGGAAAGTGGGAGCTACTTTGCTTTAACTCACTTCTACCTAGTAATTATCACGTTTTCTCTTCCTGCGTTTACACCCTTGCTGATGTCATTAAGGACATTGTGTGTTGTAACTGGGTACATTTCTCTCTGGTGTGTACTGGTACAAAGTAATATTGTTCTGTTTTAGTAGGGAGAGGCTGAGACACCCCTCAGTGAGTCTGGTGAAAAGTCTTGTAGTGTAATGAAACTCTGACTTGGGTTTCATTTTGCATTAGTCTAACATGAGCTGGTCAGACACACTTCATTTACATTTTGACAAAGTCTGGCCTCTCCTACCTTCACAGACCCCCCCGGCTCATCTCCCCCACAATTCAGATCTTCATTCAACATGATAGTATAAAAGAAATGGTTATATGAATAGTCTGTAGGTGTGACAATTTGTTGCTTCTAGGTTTTTAAAAGTATGTGTTATAAAATGAGCTTTTTTTTACTTAGAACATGTTTATACAGTTTGTGACACATTTATAAAACTGCAAAATCAGGGTTGATCATGCCACATCTTGTAAACACACACTAACACAAACACACATTCATTCATTATCACTCCAGTTTCATTATCACTCTGGTTTTATTCCCCACCTTCCATAACATGTGTGTTGTGAGTTTAAGGATGTCGTCTTGATTTATTTGTGTTTTCTTTTCTTTGTTCGTTCTTTGCACACTTCTTGGCTTTTACCAGACATGTTTTTCTACAGATTTTTATCCTGCTTGCACTAATTAGTACATCACTGCAGTGTCTTTTTAATTGGTCCAAACAGTTCTCCTTTTAATTCAAGTCTTACCTGCAAATCCAAGGCTGGCTGACTGATAGCGCCGCCAAAGTGTTTGACATTCCGTCAATACGCCAACTTATAAATTAAGCTGACTTAACAACCCCAACGCTGTCACTCCAACTTAAAATTACAAGTCACCAGTACCCAGGCAGGTAATTAAACAGTGCGAAACTGCAGTTCTTCCAAAAATACACCAAACCCATTCCGACTGACGACACGAACAACATGATATCGTGCAGCGAGATGATCAGCGCTGAATATTCAAATGATCGCTGTAAATAGACGGCTAAATTAGAAATCAAACCTGAAGAAACAATTTGTTGTAATGACAAGCTCCTTCAAAAGACCACAGCATGCCTGCCTTCCCCTGCATCTTGACAGCCTTTCTTCACATCTCAGGCTCCTGACAGGGCTTTGTACGTGCCTTGTCACCTCAAATATGTCTGCCATTGCTATTTTCTACCCTCCCTGCCTCCATGCTCCGTCTTAGAAAGTCACTGTTAATGTTAGATTTCATCAGGCAGCCACTTCCTGGTTCTTCAGGTAGAGTCCCAAACTGAGCACTCGCCACGTTTGCCTTTTTTATTCCCTCCGCTGTATCTGATATGGATCCTGTTGACATTACTGATCATTAGTGCAACACAGTGACGCTAATTCCCGTTGATGGCCTTTTCCTTTCAGCTTCGTTGTAACCTGATTATGCCAATCAAAGTGTCTAACGAGTGGAGAACGTGAAGTGTTGGCAGCTTGCAAGCCTCGTTCCTGCAGCAAACTTTTTTTTTTTTTTCTTGTTCCACAAATTAGATGAAGATGCATCACCTACTTGGAGTTGAGGGGAGGTTTAGTTTGGTGCACCATTAACCTCATGATGCTGAACTGGTTTCCATGACATCTTATCTGAAATATCATACTCTCAAATGATCCACAACAGCTCTGTAGCCGGCAGGCTAAAATACATTATCTTAACTTTAGTTACATTACAACATCATTACTTCCACAACAGTGCTGTAATTCAATTTGATTTAGAGAAAATATGTTTTTCTTAATGGACTGAACCTTAATCCAGCAGTTTAACTGATGTTTCCTTCACTGGGTTTATTTACAGCTCTGAGATCACTTGTCTGTACACACTAAACCACATCAACCCTTTAACTGGAGGTTTATTCCCAGTTCACTGATGAAATAAAGACAAGGAGCAGATAACCATGGTGGGGTTTGATAGCTGGAGATGTTACAGCAGTATTAAATAGACAAACACAGGGTAAAAAAAACACAAGGCAGATCATTTCTTTTCTGGTAGGGGCCTCAGACTGTGCTGCAGCTAAAGCTGGCACCTTGGTGGATCTCTCATGAACAGTGTGTGTGAGAACATTCAGCATCTTTATCATTTTAAGAACTGTGGAACCTTTTTACAGTAAAGGACGTTTACAGTGTTCACGAGAAGTGTGCAAATGAAGGAGATGTGGAGATTCTTAAAGAGTCCATGAAAACATAGAAAAACAGACAAACGGACTCATCTTGCACTGGTTGATGAAACTAAGAATTTAAACCAGAAAGTCAAGTTTAAAAAAAGAAAAATCAGCTTTTCTTTCTGTCCTATTAAATAGCATTGCATTCTTCTACACAACTAATAGCCTACTGTTTTATATATCAGGCTGGCATCATAATGGCCCTGTTTCAACTGAAAATACATCAAGACAGTAATGACTGCTTTTCATGAGAGCGGTAAAAGTGGTGGAGCCAGCTGAAGTTAAACAAATGTAGAGTTTCTGAAACCGAACAGGGTGCTGCAGAGGGAAGAGCCCGTCTCCTAAGAAGTCCTTGTGATAACATTAGTATTTAGTAATCAGTTATCATTAAAAAGGGCCATATTAAAAGAGAAACGGTGAGGAGAGAAGAAAATGTAGAAAAATGTGTATGAAAAGTTCCTTTTAAAGGGAGCATTATTCCAACTTCACTTTCACTTTATGTCAGCTGAAAAAAAAAAAAAACTTTGCTACCATAGTAATTCTATATCGCATGTACACATGAACCTCTGCAGGGCATTTAGAAAGTGTTCCTGGAAATGACTGAAGTACTTGGATGGTACAGGGTAACGAAGAGTGGATGCACCAGAGGAAATGACATTATTTCCTTACCTCCTGTGGTGCTCTATACATCTGACTGATGACAGTTATTGACAAAGGACAGATTGATAAAGTGCACACAGACACTTTAACAACATGTGGCAAACATGAAAACATCATAAAAGAAATGTCAGACTCGCCTAATGTAATGTGGTTTGATTGATTACACATCTAATGCCATTTTGGATTTTTTTTGTTTGATCATTTGGGAAATAGTAAGTGAGATTGTGAGAATTCAATTCAAATATCATCTTTTTTTTAACTTGACTCTCACTGCTTGGACTCCAGGGAGCAATGTAAGGCTCCATACTGCATATACGGTCTTTCCCTTAGTGTACCACAGTCATAGGGATTCACAATTTCTCTACTTCATAACTTGTCAACTTTGCATACGTGTTCCTCTCAGCTGCTCTACAGCTTACTCCCTATTTACATCTCAAGTCGCGCTCGGCAGTGTGAAGCCTGATTTACATTCGCAGCTCTGCCTGTGTGCACTCAGAGAGGGAGAATTATGGACTGGTAGAGAGAAGTCGGTTATTGAAGGACAAAGCAAGGACTAAAACTAGGAGGGTAATTTAAAAGACAGAAGAGTGTGTGTTACTAAATAGTTAGAAAGTGACAGGAGTTACTGCTGGTAGTCATGCAGGACGGAGGGGACTGATCCTCAGGTGCTTTATTCAAACATTAACGGGGTAATGCAGACATATCTCAGAAAGTGGAACCTGAGGAGATCACAGCACAGTCACCTGCTTGTTCACATGTCCAATTATACAGTTATCAAAGTGGAAATAAAGAGAGGATGTACCGTGTGGTAGGCCTGACCTGTGCAGTGGCTGAAACTATTAAAAGGTATAAAAAGCTTCCGTAATGTAACTTTCTTCTGATAAAAGAAAAAAAGTTCTTTTGGTGAGTCTTTACATAAGCACTTTTGAAGATGACTGACATTTACTTAACTGCTGTACTTAAATATAAATCAGGTACTTTGAGGATTTGAGTATTTCTTGCTACTTTATCCCTCTACTCTATTACAGTGGCCAGAGCTGAGTGAGCAGTTAGAGCGTTAGAGAGTAGAAGAGAAATGGCAGAGCGTACAGGTGCAGACTGAAAAAAACAACCTTTCATCAATGGATGAAATTGTCTGTTGATTTATAAAATAAATGTTCTTTTCATAATGATTGTGGGTGCAGTTGTTTAGCCAGCAGGCTCATACTGCTCTGATCATACAGCACACTTTTATTTTCCTTTAGCAGGGTTTTCTATGAAATAAATCAAATTTGCATAATTCTATAAATGGCTTCCTAATGATTTTACAAACCTCATGTTGCCTAACATTAGGTTACGTTACAGTGTGGCTCCAAAGCGGTGGAAAAATACAGATAAAACAGCAGATAGAGGAGGGAGAGAGAGAAGAGAGAGACAGCAGATGATGGTGGTAAACAGTGCATGAACTGTATCTGAAAACAGTGTGTGTGTGTGTGTGTGTGAGAGAGAGAGAGAGAGAGAGAGAGAATGAAAGAAAACACTTTTACATTATGATAAACTTAAATACATTTAGCTGTTTTCTGACTCTTGTCAGTGGATATGTAATGATATGTAATGATAGTGAAGTATTCAGTTTCTACTCCATATGTCAATTAATTGCTGACAATCCTGAATATTTACAACATTACCAAATTCATTGGGAAAGTATGCAAGATTTTTTGAGAAGCACATTTTAATATTTCAATGATTAAGACAAGGACATTGAATGCAAATAAAATCCAGAGTGAAAGATGTATCAGAACAGAGCTTGTTTATCCAAAAAAATCCCCACAGAATTCCAGCGTCCGGTCTGATATAAATGTCTTCATCACAGACTGAATACAAAAAAGTTTTTTTTTTATCTGTGAAAAAAATGTTTACCAAAACACAGATCACACAGACTCCAAGATATTTATTAAAAATAGGAGCTATAAAACAGGTCTTTTCAACCCACACACTGAACACAGTGATTAAATTAGACTGTTTTAAAAAATACATGAGATGCTGCTATTAAATGTTGTGTGCCAACTTCTTTATTAATTGGTCCTACAAAATCTGCATGAGTCAACTCAGCACACGTTAGCAGCATCTCATGACCTCCACACAGCTGACACTTTCCACTTTCTATGTAAATCGCATCGCGTGGCATTTTCTCAGAAAATAAAATTAATTAGGAGGTAGTGTTCTATCTGTAATTCTTCTCTCCTTTTAAACTGTTATTAGTACACCCTGGAACTGGAACTGTAAACTTAATAATAAAAGACCACTTACTCTGACCGGAGAAATCTTCAGGACACTGAAAGGACCTGGACTCTGCTCTGCTTCCTTAATGGGCCGCTAAAGTTTTCTTTAATTTGCCCTCAAGTGGATGGAGTGTGCCGCTGATGTGAATGCTGTTAGAGCAGCTGATACACTGATGTAATGTAACACCAAGGTTGGTGCTGTACACTGGGTTCTTTAATACTTTCCCCTACATATTTCATCCATTTACTGTTCCACATACATTTTGGTGGAAACATACTGAGTGTCTGGGTTATGTTCAAACATGTTTTTTCAGTTCTGGGCATTTGACATCCTTCTGTAAATGGACGTGGTTGAAAGTGAGTGTTTATTGTAAAAAGCAAAAGACTGTTTCTCTATCACTTACTTATTTATACATCCAGAAACATTATAATTCATTTTGAAAAATGTGTCCACCTGATGAAGTCTACTTGCTCTGCTTTTAGCTCTGTTTTGATATCCACCAACATCACGCAAAATAGTGTCTAATTGTTTTGGGACCTTTCATATGGTCTCTAATAACAGTACATTTATGCATATTAGCGTCTCTGATTACGGCATCATTTAGGTGTATTGTGTTATAGATTTTATTTCTGCTTTGCTTAATTTAATTCAATGTGCAGCTTGTAACATCTTATTAGTGCTTCTTATCTTTTGAAATGTAAGATGTGTGCATACATCCACCCCAGACACACAATTATGGCATTTGAATTATGCTCTTTATTTTTCTGCAGCATTTGAGAATTCATGGTTAACACACTATCATAAATTCATGGATTCCACTCTTGATTGATAGATGAATAGATGTGGTTTGTTCAGCATGTGGGTCATGCATCGTATCATATAACCAGAGTCCCGACTGACAGGATCTAAAGACAGTAAAGAAAACAAGCAAATGTGCTTTTGTCAGTGATGTCTGCCTTAGAGGCTCACATGTAATCAATTGAAGATCATTTATGTCGGGTTTGTGCAGCAGCGTGAGGAACTGTACGACTCTCCTTCAAAGGTAATTACTGAAATGTGTGGCTTTGCAGCCTGGTGTTGAGATGCTTGTAGTTACGACATTGATCAAGATAATCATAACTTGTGGCACAGCACTTTTACTCGTGTGCCTCTTTGATTGCAGTGTGTTTACAGCGTGCTCCGAGAAGACTCCAGGCCATTATGCTCCCAGCTCTTGTTCGAGAATCCTCCGCTCCCTACCCCGGCTTCTGAAATCCCTCAGCCACCAGCAAAATGGAAAGGTAGTTAATGACAGCTGTGTGTTTGTGTGTGCCTGTGCCTTAAAGTGCCACTGAGTGGGTGTGTGACATTATTTCATATTTTCTGTCCCTGCCTGAAGACACAGTTCCATTCATGTTTCTTTGAAGCTTCATGACCATTTTTTTTGCGCAGACAGCATACGCATGATCTTTACATTCTGATTTCACTGCGGCTGTGTAATTTTCTCATGAGCATTCAGACTCTGACATTCTCATCTTAAACCCAGACATATGATGACATCATTATCATATACAGAGAAAAAAATCTGCTTTGTATAATTAGGTATTTAAAGAAAAATTTTCATTTTAAAACTGATCCCCTTAAACTGTTAAGTTCTCTTTACTGGTCTTGGGGAGTACTGAAGCCTATGAAACTATCTTAAAAAAAACCAAAACATTGAGTTATAAAATGGTTATACAAAATATCAAAGCAAAAGTATAGTTTTTATAATATACACTCCTACTAATAATAATACTAGTGCATAAATGTGTGAACAGTATTTTACAGTTGTAGCTAGTTTTAACTCCTTCAGTTACATAGTTTAGTCTAGCAGTCACTTTGAGGATTTTTCTCTTTTCTTTGGTGAAATAATGGATAATCTGTCCTGAATGTTGAATGTTTGAGGCACACACGTTTTTTTAAAAAGAAACCATCTGAGAAGCTGTCTTAGGTGGAACTGTACTGGCTCATCTGACTCACCTTTCTCACTGCTGCATCATATCTCGACGTCCTCACGCCCGGCCCACAGTCATTTTTTTCCCCAAACAACATATAGTTCCCAAAGCCTGAATGGAAACAGCAGCTCTTAGATCTCCCATAGTGCTAATCTGCCTGGCCCCTAGCTGAGAATCCAAAGCTATTTCCCAGCTCCAGCCAGTGGTTCCCTGCCGCTGATAGGGATCTTCTCTCCCTGGGGCCCAAAGCCAATGGCCGTCCAGCCGGCTGCCACACTGCTATCCATGGTCAAACTGATTTTCTCCTGGCTGCTGGGATTTGGTAATGTCCTGTGAGCTTAGTGTCAAGCTCTTTGGCTCAAATCCAATTGTACTAGAAGGAAAGCAGAGGTCGTTTTTAGCCGCTGTTGAGCAAAGTAAATAAAAATTGGTGTATTTGGACAGGCGTTTGCTCTGTGCTAGGAGGGGGCTATAGTAACAGGCAGACATTAAAAGCACAACAACAAACCGTGAGTTTAGTCTTTTAACAGGGAGAGATGAAATGAAGAGTACATTTGTGGATAACTGAGTGCGGAGCGGAGAGGTTGTTTTTCATCGCCTCCCCAATGACTGCTGTCTTTGTTTCCTGTTAAACAATCAGCAGAAAACAAGAGACAGAGGGGGAGAGAGAAAAGCCAAATGACAAATTATTTTAAAAGAGTGCAGAAAAATGCAGTGTGTCAGAGGCAGTGTGTGTACTGTATGTGTGTGTTCAGAGGCGCACATCGGGAGCGTCTGAGCCGCTCTTATTGATTGTTGAAACTGGGATGGAAGGGATTGGGGTTACAGAGATCAATGCTAAAACAGTTTGGCCAGCCATGAAACTTTCCAGAACACTCATTCAGCCCATCAGCACAGCTAACGTGATATCACACCGCAGAGAAACAACTTCAGTATTGAACACACATTACAGGCAACAAGTCAAGTTATTATTTGTACAGACTGAGATCACAAGTTTGTCTTTACAGTCTGAACGGCCCGAACAACGTCTGGCCCCCTTTATCCTCTCAGCTTTGATTTAGAAGGGTTTATTTAGTGAATTCTTATGTTTATTCTTCTTGTATTCATTGATCTTTGTTGAGCACAAACCTTAGCACAGCCTCTGGAGCCTGCCATGTTACATTTCACTGCACATTTTGAATGGGTGTGTGAAATAAAACCTTAGTATACTGTGATTCTTCAAAGTCAAAGTAAATTAAGTTCATAACTTAATATTAAAGATTAGTGTAAATGTGAGTTTCAATATTTTGTTTTCTACAACACAAATTCATTTACCACCGAAACAGAGAGAAACCTGAAAGTTATTTTCCTTTAACTGTGAAAATGTCACTTCATAACTGCATACATTTTGGTTAGATCAGCAATACATCTGTCAGTACTGAAATACAACTTTCACTCACTTTTGAGAAGAACTGCTACATGATCCCTGGCACTGATGAACTGTGTTAAGCTAGATGCTGTATTATGAAGCTCTGCAAGGTTCATCTGCAGGGGAACATCATTCTGTTCAATTACATTCATTACCTACAGACTGCTGTACACTATTTAAAAATCTAGTGTGATAGTGAGAAGAAATGGAAGTGGTCATTCCAAATATTAAGATCCATCCTCTGGAGATGATCGCATTACTTTTCATGGGCCAATATATTAATTGAGGTGAAGTTTCGACCTGATGTTGGCATTGAAAAGTGAGAAATCATCCTCTGGGGACCTTGGACATGCAACTAATTTAATGACAATCTGCTCAGTAGTTGTTGATATTTCTCAGTCTGAAAGACTTGGACAAAGGGATGAACAGATGGAATGACCAAACAGCATGTCCATCATTAGTCCCTGCCATCATAAAACATTTTTTAAGCTTTTGTTAGAATTGTTTTTGTTGGGGTAGAAAATCCTCTGGAACATAATTTAAACATTCCCTATGATACAAAGAAAAGTCATTTAGTGAGATTTTGTATAATCTTATCAAAATGCAACAACCA
Organism: Amniataba percoides; assembly: GCA_037176925.1. Taxonomy (NCBI): domain Eukaryota; kingdom Metazoa; phylum Chordata; class Actinopteri; order Centrarchiformes; family Terapontidae; genus Amniataba; species Amniataba percoides. Next base: position 23,976,604 of record JBAJHX010000053.1, on the reverse strand, counting down.
CTGTAGCACTACAAGAAACATGATAAACACGCAGTCAACAAGCTGCATTGTAACTCTTTGAGTTGGACTAAATTTGCAGAACTAGATTTTATTTTAAGACAAAACTGGTCCCATAAATGCTTCTGACAGCCTGTATTGTTGATAACTTTTGGGCCAATTTATACAAATAAGATTAAATTAGATTACCCATCCATAATCTCCTGCAAATCACAAGCACTGCTGTGTCTAATAATAATAATACCATTATCAAAGCCAAGAACACTATCATCACTTCAGCTGCATAGCAAAAAAACTCCAATCAGATTGTCCTACAATTGTACAAGATAAGATCTGAGGGGATATGAGGTCTTTACAGCGAGGACAGTGCTGCAGATGTGTGCTTATCAGAGATAGCAGGGATTATCAGGTATTAACAGTGTGGAGCTGCTGCCACAGCTTTGCAGCCAGTAAATAACGAACAAAGTTAAGTTGGCCAGACCAGAAAACAACATTGGAAAGTACAGTGATTGAGACATAGCTACAGTGTGCTGGGGCATGTTGTGTTGAACCATTTTTAATATCTCATTTTCTGCGTGGATGGTGGCAGGTTTAAATTTAAACACTGTGATACTGTCGGAAATGATTTTTCTCCCTCTCTCTGTTAAAGGTTAACTCAATGAAAAGCTATCTTTTATCCAGCGCTCTCTCTTGTAGGTTTAAAAGTTGGCTCTGAGAAGTTAGTCGCTTGCCCCTTTGCGGAGGACGGCAACTGAAGTCAACTGGCTCCACGACACTTACAATGACGAGCCACAGTCACGTCAGAAGAAAAAGTGTGAGAGCGTTAAATGAAAGCTTATCACACATTCCTGCAGCATACTTCATTTCTTTGCTGTTGATCCTTAGCTATGCCTGGTGATGGTGATTTTGCATCATGTTCTGAATGTAATGTAATGTAATGTGATAAAGAGGCGGCAGGTAGTATTGGCTCTCTGTAGGAAGACTCAGGGACTGCAGAAACTGCTCTGTATGTAATTGGCTGAGGTCTCTTTTAATTACAAAGGATATCATTTAAAAACCAATGTGGTTCCAAATAGGTCGTATTACATGAATGACATGAAAGATGAAGATATGAAGTTGGCCTATAAGTATAATAGTGTAATATATTTTTTTTCATAGCTCTCTATTAGACAGTAAGCCATGACATTCAATTGAAGAACCAGTAAAAGCCACAATTCATTACTGTAGCACACAAAATCTTTAGATTTTTGTGTGACTATGTTCTGCTTATAAAAAAATTAACAAGGAAAGACAGACAACACAAAACTTGGATTACCAATCTCAGATCTCGACAGGCATCAAGCAGAATGAGTCATGTACTATACAGAACAAGGTACAATGATTGGATTGCTATACAACTTTCAAAAACATTTATCATGCACAGTTTGACTCGACACAACCTAAATCAAAATCAAAATCAAATTTTATTTATTTAAAGCCCAAAATCACAAACATTGTTTGCCTCGGAGGGCTTTACAATCTG
>JBAJHX010000053.1:23955276-23974985 GCA_037176925.1 Amniataba percoides | reverse complement strand
TTTATAAATCTGAATATTTTTGTGCGTACGCACGTTCTGTGTTTCGTCCGTACGCCATCTTTTCACGTGAATCCTACACACAGTTTTATAAATGAGGCCCCTGAACATACACAGGCAGGATGCAGACCTAAACAGATATTTCTTAAACTAGTCCATCAACACAAGGCACTTCTCCCCCATTCACACATGCAGGGGGCTGAGTCTTTGTTATACATTTACAATACATTTACAGTGGTTAGGGTGAGGGTTAGAAGCTAGGCTAATCTTGTCGACTACTGAAAAAAAGGACAAACTATGGGTGAGCAGTGGATTCACTGCAGTGTTTAAGCATCGTATTCTTCTCTTTGGCTGCTGTGGAGTGAGACAGTGTGGCCTGAAGAACAACATGGCTAATTTATAGGCATCAGAAAATGACCCACTGACTAATGCATCAGGACTGGGGTTGTCGGGAGGCTATAAATAATTGCCATCTGCTGCAACTGTGCTTGATGCCAATAAAGTATTGAAATGTTACAGGCTGATATAAGTGCTGTACAGATTTATGCCGCAGTGTGAATATTAAGCAGCGTCACTTAGTTTGCAAAAAGCTAAATGAAATGACAGACGTCGGGACTCGTGGGAGACTGACAGGCTGCAGATCTCCATGCAAAATAGGAGGATGGTGACGGAGGGGAAGAGGGGGATGATGATGCATCTTTTATAGCGTCACTTTACTCCTCCATTTGCTCTACTTTGTTTTGTGCATGCGTTTTTTCTTTGTCTCCATCCCTCCTCCTCTTCTGTTTGTTGTTTGTTTTCAAGTGCTCTCCCTCAGGGATCGCCTGAGTAAGCGCCACGCGAGTGTGACAAGCACTTAAGGGACAGTCGAACGCCCATGTGGATATGAAAACCAGCCGCCATCTCTCTCTTACACACACACGCATGATTACACACAGAAACACACACAGTCGCTTACAAAGAAACACACACCTCCCATGGATTTTATACGCTGGCTGTCATGTGACAGTCATCCAGGCTGTTTGCAAATCCATAAGCATTTCGTTTGAGGAGATGATACACTTGAACTAATCAACCACAGATTGACCTTTAACCTTTCCAAATCCACTATACCCTTTACCTCATGTTGCCCCACTGATACACTTTCCATCCATCCCTTTCTCTCTTTCCAGGCCTCCCTCTGTTTTCTTTTTAATTCAATCTAATTCTCTCACAGAATTAGAATTTATCAGTAAGCCGTGCGCAGGGCTTTAGCAGGGCTTAACCTCCCTTGCCCTCTCTTTGTTTTTAATAAATGGCTGCATATCATTTTTCCTGTATTGCTACCATGGTTTCATGCTTTGGATTAAGACCAGGCAACATCTGCATCTACCTCTGCGGGCTGGATTGATTCTTTAAATGAGTCTGCATGTAAACTGATAGGATCTTGCTCTCTGTCACTCTATCAGCAGTCCCTGCTCCTTATGAGAAAAATGAGTCGTTTTTTGGTTGTAACACGTGTGATTGTAGTACACCAAGCAACATGTGAACATCACATTATGGTTTATTATTTTATCATTTATGATGCTATTGTTAGCTCAATCCATTCACCAAATCCCCACATTACAGTTGGATTATTGTTGTGTAATGAACTGAAATGATCATATTTGCCATGCTTTAAATTCTAATACATGGATTTTGAAATATGATTTTCAGACAAAAACACCCTTATCGGCCTGGAACTGTGTCCTGTCGTGTAATGTAAGCATTACCTAAAATTAGTTGTTCAAACTTTCCAAATTTCATTTGTAAAATTAGAATCAGGGTGCTACAGTGTATATGAACATCCTCATTATCCTTGTCTGATTTGCCTCCAGCAGCTGGTTGAAGCTGCAGCTCTGTTGGGGGATGAGGTAAAGTTTGTAGTGATGTCTTCAAAATCTGTGAGCGTCCTGGAACACTGAAAGCTCTTGAACGCCCCCTGAGCCGTGAGTGAAGACAGCTCAGAGCGGCAGCAACCGTCTACAGAGAGGGAAACAGAATTTATAATGTAGCCTGGTTTCATTTAGCATTTGATTGTCTGATCATGTTACTCTTCAGTTACAGGACTCAACGTTTACTTTGAGTTCTGGTGTTGGCTGTAAGCTGCTGTACATGAAATGGCATGTTAGAACTCTACTTATTATTACGTTTCATATCAGTTGATGTCAAATTCCAGAGGGGATTAAAAGTGAGATTTCAGAGGACTTTTTTTTTTCCATAGCTCAGTTTTTATTTTCTGACTTTAATTCCGTTTAAAAACATTTGAAAGTTCAGTTTAGCTAAACTTCTCCACATTAAAACTTATGATAGAAGTAGTAACACAACAATGGACAGTCAAAATGCATTAAGCATAAAACGTTGCGTCTTTGTAAATACTAGAAAAAGAGAGATGTTAACATATGGTATGGTTACACTTTCTTAACTTTTCCAGTGCTTTCACATTCACAGGCATAATTACTGGATAAAGAAAAAAACCTTCAATTGTGAAGAGTAGTTTACTGCAAATATTTGAGAATCCTCAAATTCCCTTTAGTATCTGAGAGCATGTGGATCAGATTTCATCCAACATCCATTAAAAACAGTTTATTTTCTTCAAAATCTCAAAAGCTGGATGGATTACAAAAACTGCCAAAATAAAAGTGGTTGGTCTAAATCAGCACACACACATGGTCCACACACTCCTATATGTGGGACTGCACACAGACATCCTCCCTACCTTGTGATTATATGTATAGAATAAGTATTTCTATCATCTATCATCTATTTATTATCCCATAGTCAGATATGCATGGAACATAAACTACATAACTAACAATGGCAATAAATAAAATCTTCCCAGGCTACTGCACATTTTGGATTAGGAGGCAGAGAGCAGCAGCCTGGTAAACAAGAGACTACAGGCCAAAACAAACAAACCTCCACTTGGGATAAAGCTGGAATTAGAATACAATAAACCCTCCAACATCCACTGTATCAAAGGCCATCTGCTGGTGTACTCTTCCAGGAAACTCCCACAACAACTGGAAAACCATTACTGGGAGGGAGGGACCGCTGAACCTCCTGTCACAAAATATACCTCTTATAAATAGATGCAACAAAAGATAAAACTACTGAATTCATGTAAAAGGAGATGAGAAGAGAAAACAGAAGAGATCTGATAAGTTCATTCTGAATGAAAGTAAGTCAAAGATGAACTGTGGTGCAAGGTCCTGTTCACAAATCAGTTCTGATTTGCTCTGCTGGACTATCTGTCCCAGCTTCATCCCATACCTGTACCTCACTGCCAGTGTGCAGCCTCTCCTGCAGGTGGTGGGTAGACTGTAAGCACCAAAACTCATAAAACATTAAGATAAGGAATAAAACAAAGAGATTAAAATAGGAATGACAAATGTCACAGTCACATCACCTGGGAGTTATTTTGTTAACTCCAAGATCAGGAAGGAAATGCCAAGCTTGACATTTATCACATTACTTCACTACACAGGCTCTAACACACAAGTGTCCTGAAACACACGTAACATTGGCTTGCTAGTTCCATTTCTGAATAGATTAGCATGGCATGAACCTACAAAGAGTGGGAACTCCACAAAGCAAGTTTCGAAAGGTTAATAATTACAAAGAAGTATATTTTGTAATAAAGACAATAATGTCATTATTCAGTATTTACTGTAATTCAATTCCCACATGAATCTTTTCATTCTTGTGAATCTATGATTATGATATATGTAGTCATTTACATATTTCTTCACATATGCACACAGTGTTTGTGTGTTGACAGTCTGGAACCAAACCTCATGAAAGTGCCATGGAAAACAAGGCGAGGAGTTAAACACATGCACAAAAACTGATTTTAGATGTTATTAATAACCCTCTGCTGCTCATGTCTGCTCAGCCTGCCCCACACCTTACCATGTTACTTTACATCGTTCTCATTACTTGATTTGCATGTTTATGTCGGCAGGCGACGCCCCTGGGCTCGAGGAAATATGTGCATCAAAGTGTGGTGTGTAGCATAAAAGATATACAATACCTTCAACTTTTATGGAAGTCCCTCATAAATTGTGCACACAGGACATTTTGTGTGTGGCGAGGCAGGAGCCTATATAGTCCAGCTAGAAATTAATTGAGCGTCACTTTAAGAACCTGAGACTGCTTGTTGATAAAGTGCAAAGATTGATGGCAGCCTGGGTTACTTTAATGGATGGGAGCTTCATAAAACATTACAGTGTATACACAGACAAGCTAGTGTGCTGTGGCGGGGTTACTTTGTGAGTGTGTGTGCATAGTGTTTACATATGTACTATATTCAGTCAAAATGAAGACGGCAAACTTTTCTTGTTTGCATTAGCATGTACTTCAGTGTTTGGGGTAGTACAAACGCCTCTATCTGTGTATACAGCACACAGAACATGCTGTACTGTGATGATGATAAGAGCCATTGTTATGAGAAGTGATGTTGGTGATGATAGTCATGAAAGCTAGAGTGATAATGTGATGATGATGATGATGATGATAATGCTAAAAGTGAAGGAGGGGATAATGATGACAGTGATGATGGTGATAAAGTGATGCGGTTGACATGGTGATGATGTGATGATGGTTATGATAATGACAGTGATGGTAATATGAATGTGGTGATCATGATGACGGTCATGATGATGCTGCTCATGAAGAAGAAGATGATGTGGATGATGGTGATGTGGATGATGGGGAGGATTATGATAGCAATAAAGGTAATATTGATCATGGCAGTGATGACATTGATGAAAATATGACAGGAATGATAATATGGTAATGAGGGTCATGATGATGGTGATACAAAGAATAATAATGATGATGACAAATAAAATGATGTTGTATTTGTCCATCTGTTATAATTCTTATCATCAGTCGCTGTCAAAACTCAGGGAATTTTCTCAAAAATGCAAATAAAAAGGATAAAAATAAACTGGAAATATAAAGACCCATAACCTTATCCAAACAACCAAAGCCTTCACTGGTGTCTGACTATGTCCCAACCGGCCTTAAGGAACACACACACACACACATGCACACACATACACACACACACACACACACTCATTAGTGCGATGTCTCTCCTACCATTTCCAGTTGTCATTGTGGCAGCTGGGGTGTTTTTGGTATTGTGGCCTGGCCTGCAGACACAGGCAGGAACTGTCAGAGTGGATCACACCCTAACACTGATGCCCACCACCCCTCACCCTTCATCCCCCCTCCAGCACCCACAGAGTTACCCCTTATCCCTCCCAACGCCCACAGAGAGCCCAGTGCGTTCTGTCTGATCTGATCCTTGAACAGGTTTAATGTTCAGGAGGAAAAATGTGAGATCACTTTCATGTCTGACTCATCTTAAAGATTTGTTTGAAGAGCTTTTATGAGCTTTTATACACAAAAAACTGATGGAAATCAGATGAAAGAACAAAAGTAATCATGGTGAGAATCTAATCTTAAAAATATAATTTGCAGTGCAAACATTAAGCAGTTTGTTGTTTCTGTCTTTTGTAATGGCCTGGCATGATTTTATGACATATAATTAACTCTTGAATTTTTTCTCAGTTTTTTCTCTCTTCAGCTACATTTTAGAATGAATTTAAATGATAACATCAATTAAAAACACTTTTCTTGTGACATTTGTATACTATGATAGAATTTAGTTTAATAATTGTTGATTATGTGAGTGTTTAAAAAATAACACCGGAACAAAATAAACAAACACAAAACAGCATTTGTTGGATGTGGCATTTGAGCAAAAAGCAACATAATGAAAATAGCTTTAAGAATTGAACTTCCCTCTGGCTATTCTGTAAACATGGAGACTCAAAGGAGTCCATTTACTGCTCATTTCAGTCATGGAAAACAAGAAGTGGAATAATTCATGAAAGACATCTCATGGTAAAACACATCTTAACTAACAGAGTAGGAAAGATGCAAACACATTTCCACATTCTGCCTCAGCACAGACTGTGGTCAAACACACAGTCGGAATCATGTGAGGTCAAACAGTGGCTGTGAATAACGGCGGGTTCATCTTTATCCCTGACGTGACTGATGAAGGATTTTTATGGGAAACCAACAGTGAGCTGGGAGTCTTTGAAGTATCACTCCTTGTTGCACACTGTCATCTTTCAGTACACACTGAGCCAAAATGAAATTAGTCAATAAAAACAAACAAACAACATAAAAATGCTAATAAGTGGAATAATTTAACTCAAGTTCACTCTTTTAGAAAGGCACTACTGATAAATACTGCGATGGTTAAACCATTTTATACTATTATTATTATTATTATTATTTTATTTATTTATTTATTTTTTATATATTCTTTTTTTGTGGGGGGTCTGCGAGTACTCACTGATGTATACAGCTTTACTTGCTTTAATCACCTGGTTTTACAGTCATCTACTGTCACACTCTTTCAGAGTTTATAGCGTAAAGAAAAGGTGCCGAGCATCGTGAACACATGGAATTCACAGAAGTCGAACACAGAAGAAGAGTGACAGAGAAAGAGAGAAAGCTGTGATTTTGTTGTTATTCACTGGCAGTCAGCGCCTTATTAATGATGTAATTGTTTTATTGCTGTGGAAACACTGACAGAATGTGCTGAGGAAACGGGGGGAGAGTTTAGATGAGAACCGATGTAAACAGAGATACAAGACTGTGGCTGCTTTTGAAAAGTAAAAAGATGATGTGGGGGATCAAGACCAGAGGTGGAGAATATTGAGTACAGAAATATAAAACAGAGCCATAGATAGTGGGATATAAATGATTTGAAGTTTTTTGTAAGATAATATCATGTTTTTTTGGATAGAGGAAGTTGAAATAATCTGATTTCATGTTTTTAAAACTGCATTTAGTCCACCCACACACAGTTTAATTTTTAAATGATCTCTTCAACTGTCGGTGTTGCTATGGCTCTCTTCACCTAATACACACTAAAGCTGACTGCCATGTCGCTGTGCGATTGCTGCAAGGTATTGTGAGAAATTCGGAAATGTTTTACTGTAACAAGAAACTTCTATTTTGTGCTGATTTTGGCAGACCCTGTGGACAAAGGTGGCGTGTGTCACCAGTGACTCACTGCCATACAGATTTTTAAGTGAGTAAAAGTAAGAAGCAACATATTTTTAATACTGTTTTAATACAGCTCTTTGCAGGGTGCAGTGCTGAAGTAATGTAAGTATTTGTGACTATGAGATTAATAACTGTAATATGATGATGGTGGAACAAAGTAAACCTCGTGTCAGTATGTTCATTGTGTTCCATTTAAGATGTAAGTATGTATATAGTATGTGTGAAAATGTAAAAATTTCAGAGAAATGTGCTTTTTCTCTGAATTTTTTTTTCAATGCTGCCCTGTGCTGAATCCTCCTGACTCCACCTGTCAGGCTGCTGGGAGGCCCCGGGGGTCGTCACTGCTCTGTGATCTGTCAGGCTGGCTTCTCTGCTTGACACTATCATTTCATAATCATCACCATCATTTGATTCATCCATATTAATACTACAGTCAGAGGTGAGGTAAGGCGGGTTTATTTATACAGCACATTTCAGCAACAAGGCAATTCAAAGCACAAGACACCAAAAGCACAACACAGAAAGGACACTCAAATACAGTTAAAACCATTCATTAGAACAGAAAGGAGGATGAGCTAAAATACAGGGCTTAAATTGAATAGGATATGTGTAAACTATAAGAATATAAGGCAGAGTTCAGCAAAAGAAATGAATGATTTGATTCAATAAAAGTCTTCAGCCTTGAGTTCTGCTGCAGCTGGAGCAGACCTGAGCGGTGTAGAGGTCCAGAGTTCGTAGTGAGGCAGGACATGTAGATTGTCCCTAAACCATTCAGTGCTTTATACGCCAACAGAGGTATTCTGAAATCAGTTCTTTGACAGACAGGCAGCCTTCGTGAAGACATCAGGAATAGACTGATCCTCTTTCATGGCCTCAGTGAGGACTCAAGCAGCAGCTGTCTGATTGATTTTTTTCAGACATCTTCACTCTTCCAATAGTTAGGCCTACTAAAGATAAATGCACACATACATTTTTACAAATCCTTTTGTCCACTACTACAACATGATTCCTGGCTCTGCTCTGTGGGTTTAAATATTGCTGACTGCAGCTCAGTTCTTACTTTTTTACTGGTCCACCGTGGCTCCAAAGACAGCTACCTCAGTTTGGACTATATTTAACTGAAGAAAGCTCTGACACATCGATCATTGTGCACTTACTCAGTGAAGTATTGGGTTTGTGGTTGGCCTCGCTGATATGGTTATTAAAAAGTGTGTTCTGCTTTGCAGTTATGTTAACAAACCTAAACAAAGGAACCTGGTCTGGTGTTGCCTACTGAAGAATTTCCCATTGGATTGAACATTTCAGATGCTATTACCGACTTTTTTTCTACAAAGCGAAGCCACAAATTTTGAGAGTTATTCAGACCATCAGGGAAATTCAAATATATTATATGTATATTATATGCGTAATCAAAGTCCACAGGTCTTCTGCCAGCACCGCTCGGTCTCTTCCTCTCCTCTCGCGCTGTGCGGGCAGTCAGTAGGTGTGTGAGGACTCATCAGAGGAACGGAGCTCAGATTCAGTGAGTTTCTATGCTGATGTTTACGCTCTCGCCCTGAAACCATCTATAGACAGAAACTTTTCCAAGTAGAAGGTACAATAGTGTTCTCAAAGCCGTCATGCCATATTATAGAATAAATATTTTCTCTAATATGTAAATAGTTCATTTGATCTTTCCTTACTCTCTGAATATCAGTATTAGCATGTTCCTATAGCTTGTAAATATGTAAATAGTTCATTTAATCTTCTATCTCGCTTTATAGATTTTTTTTCTTTTTTTTTTTTTTTACTTTTTTCCTCAAACATATGATGTCTCTGCAGTGTTGTGATTAATTGGCAAAAGACTTGTCTGTACCTTTTAATATGGCAGTTGGTGATCTCTTCCTAGGCTGTAACCAACACAATCGGTAAGCTTCATGCAAATGAATGCACAATAACCTTAACAATATGGAAATGAATGTATCACATTATCTGGTGACTTTCAGGTTAGTGACAACTTGGTAATCGTGCCATTAGGTAATAATAGCAGGAAGTGCTCTTATTCTGGTAAATTGGAGTTAGTATATTTCAGTTTCTGTTCCCCTCTCTCTCAGATGTGCTCCAGCTCTTTTTTTAAGCTCTCTTCTTAAATTGTTATCTCTCATGCAAACCGTTTTTCTCATTGCTCGGTCATTCGGTTGATGTTTATCCTCCATTATGTTCACTCCAGGTTTATAACAACGTATCTGTCTCATGTGCTTCTGTCAGGACAGAGGCAGTTTAAGTGACTAAAAGTCATTTTAAATAACTTGCCTACTTCCACTTTAACTTTCAGGATTAGTGCTACCTACTTTAATTGGCAAAGACCTGACAGCAGTGATCTGGTCACTCCACACACTCCTCTCCTACAGAGCTCTGGCACAGGCAGTGTGTTATAACATATCTGGCTCGACAGTGATGTCCTCTATAGCAAGTGTAAGAATGAAGAATGAGAGCAGAGACACAAGAGAAAAGCACAATCACAGTCAGGTCTCTTTGATAGTGCTCCACCTTCACCAGAAAATGACAAAGAAGAAAGAGAAAAGGTCAAATGACTGTCATTTACGTTTAGTGCATAACATCCATGTTAAGATTAGGTTTGGTTAGGTAATTAAGTACACGTGCATAAAGAGTTTTACATGTAAGTGTACTAATGTCCGTATTTGAACTCAGCATTGAGTCTCAGCATTAGTTTTGTAGCGACTACTACTACAGTTGTAAAGTGCTGTAGCTAGAGTGCTAACTGCTAACATGGTGGTCATTAACTGCCAGGGCCTCTTCCTGTTTCCTCTCAATATGTCAAAACATTCAGTAACACTGTATACGGTTGGGATCAGTGTGTTGACCATGACTTTGTATGTGGTGTGACGGGGTACAGGGGTAAGAGTGCTGCCTTCACTTTTCTGTTACCCACACACAGCAAACACTTATCCTCTCTGTGACTCTGTGTGTTTGTGTGTGTGTGTACGCGTGTGTGTGCAGGTCCAGCCGGGCCGACTGCTGACACACTGTGGTCGGGTGTTACATCTGTCAGCCTCTGTCTCCCAGTCAGCCAGTGCTGTTTCACATCTCTGTTAAGTGATATTAAGACAAGAGCAAAATAAACAAAAAGAGAGGAAAAAAAAACATAAACGTGATGAAAAAAAGAGAGAGTTTGCAAGAGAGAGAGTTTGAAGTCAGCCCAGACTAATGTAGCCATATTTTAAAAAAAAAAACATAATACTTTAATACAAACACTATAATGTAAACAATATAAACATTAAGAAAGTACTGAAGGTACTACTAGAATGCTAATGATTACAGGTAGAATTATCATAAAATCTTAGCTTAGACTTGTTCTCCGCTACCAATAAACTACTGACATGAAGGAATGAGTGTGTGTCAGTCGCTCCTTCCCTTTGGTCGGGACTCACAGTATGTTCATGTTCCCCAGAACTGGATCCAACTGACTTTTGTCGTCCCTGCACTCTCTCTCAGGTGCCAGCATGGCATTAATATTATCGTTCTGTAATGTCTTGACAGCATTTGGATGGATTGCTATGACACCTAGTAGAGACATCGATAGTCCCTAGAAGATGAAAGATACAACAAATCTTTATTGATCTGCAGCGAGGGGGTAATAGTTTTTTGGTGATCACATTTGAAAGAATTATAATAACACTGATGATACTCTGATCACTTTAACTATTATTTAACTATTATTATTATTACATTTTAACTTGATGATTGTGCTTGATGAAAAGTCAAACACCTTTAAAACGATTACTATTATACAGCTTTTGGGTACTTTACTTCCCTTTTATTTTGTGGAGTTGTAAGTGCCAGATTTTATTTCATTGCAGCCTGAATGGATGTTTTATTATTGTTGTTTTATTCCCATCAGCCTCTAAACTTCTTGTTTAGTGGTAATTGATAAATGTTAACTGCTAACAGTAAATTTAGATGATGAACATGGTACTCATATTAGGCAGCATTTTAGACTTCTGCATTTAGCTCAAAGCAGCCCTGTGCCATAGAGCGGCTTCTCAGAGCTGCAAACGTCACTATCTTCATGATCCTGGTATCTCTGGATCTCCTGTGGTGGATAGAGGAAAGTGCCAAACCATTTGAAATACTATCAAGCTTCTTATTTTTCATTGTTTTTATGCAGACAGGATATACAACACGTATACTATCACTTACTGAGTTCAAGTTCAAGATTTTGGTGTACATGCAGTTATGCACACATGTACATGCAGGTGTTATGGCATGGTGGGGATGAGCAGTATCCCCGATCATAACTGATACTGCTGTTAAATAAGCAGCATATAATCGTCGTCTTTCTCTGAAATGCCAGTTTGTCTTCTGCCATGCAGCATCATGTGGACAGAGATCATAGTGTACATCATGCGGTGCCAACATATCCAAGGTGGTCTGAAATATCAACACAGGCCTGTCAGTGTAATCCTAGTACAGAGAGGAAAGGGGGCAGGTGGGGGACAGAAGCAGTGTGTGGCTGGTTAGACATGATGGGATGTGATGCGTCTATCCACAGGTAAAGGAAAGGGGAGGGACTGGGGACAGGAGGGATCACAAAGCCTGGTGAACACAGCCGGGAGATGTCAGAGCACTTTGCGGCTGCCCTGACAGACAGACTGTACCTATCACACATGCACACACCTTCAGTGCTTGTGTGTGTGTGTGTGTGTGGATGTGAGGGAGGGGTGGTGGGGTGGATGGGTGATCTGAAAAGGTCTTGGCAGCTCAGGCCTGCTGTCTGTAGGCGAGTGTCATCAAAGGTATATGGCAGTGTGTGTTTGTGCGTGTGTTCACAGTCAGACTGATGCATCAGCAGTGGTCGTACACACGTATGGCTGTCTGGCCACCATACAGACTGCTATGCTGTGGACAAATAGGTAAATGTGAAATGACAGTCTTCTCCTGACAAATGGACCTTTGGTCAGAGTGCAGTCACTTTCATATTTTGTGTTATGAAGGACAAATGTCACAGTAGACTGTTTGTTATCCTCTATATGACAGTTTAAACTGCTGTAACATGTTCAGCATGTGTACAGTGAAATCAGTACACCTAATGTGTGTCATCTGCAAGCATCTGCAGCAATTGCAATCTTTTACCCTGTTACTCAGTAACACACAAAGCAATACACTAAAACATTTCATCTAACTGAACTGAAAAGCAATCGCTGTTTCAAATATGTTTCAGCTTTTAATTGCACATACTTCCTTTTGGTGACTAACACCGGTCAGCAGTTCACAGTAATGCGATGGAAAGAAAGACAAAAAACAAGATATTTGGTGCATTTTCTAATCTAACCTTTAAAGCAGTATGTGTGAGGTTCTCTGTGATAGAACACTGTGAGAGATGCCAAACTTGAATCAGCTTTCATGCACGTCCTTCTTTATGTCATTGATTGGATCACTAATTGTGTGTCTCATATAGAACAGATTTTATAAACATTTGATAACTGAAGTTCCTTTGTCTGAAATGGCATTGCACTTTAAGTTTAAGTAAAACACAAGTTGTACGAGTGTTTCTGTGTGACCCTAAAGAGGTTCAAGTATTTAAATTTTATGGAGTAAAGTAAGCTGTGGTTAAACCCAAAAGTTGAAATGGGTCAAATCAATCTGCACTATAATGGGACTGTTAAATTAGCATGCCAGAAAAACTCAATGGAGTGATTCTTCAAATGCATCTTCACAGCAGCTGGGCGCAGTTTCACCTGGAACAGTTAATTGCACAGAGGTGAGAGTTTGACTCATTAACTGAAGGGTGCAGCTGTAGAACAAGTAGAAGTTCAGTCAGTGATAGCTTTTCTGCAGTTGTTTAATAAAACAAAAGCTACAGTCTTTCTGATATGGACAGATTGGGTTGGTGCATTTAAACATATATGAAACACACAGTAAATGATTCCCAAAAACAATGAGATGTTAAGAACACAGACACAGATCTCAACTCTTCTTAAGAGACATAGACATCTGCAGAAGATAGTGATGTTGGCGCCTCAACAGTGGAGACATCAGTACAATCCAATGCAAATCCTTTTTAGAGCATTTTGCCCCAGTTACTCATCATTTTCCAGTAACCATTTGGAACAGTGTTTTTTAGGCCAATCAGAGGGCACAGTCACACAGAACATGTCAAGTTTCTGCAGTGTGGTAAAAGTATGGTGAGAGGCATTAGTAGACTGTTTCAGGACAAAAAATGTACCTATCTAACAGACAATGACTGATGTGAAGCTGAGTTTCTGTCCAGTTTATATCCTACACCAGACTCAGATTCATTAGGTGGCTACTCTGATCTCCATTTTGTTCTCCACAAACTATCTAAAGAAGGCTCTTTAGTTGCTAAATGCTTCAGTAAGTTTACCAGCTTGTACTGAAGTGTGGTTTCATCAGAGCTTTGTTGCTGACAGAGGAGACTGTGGGCCTGAAATAAAATGCTAAAAGAGGCCAGAGAGCTGCACAAAGCTGTAAATTTCCCTAATTATTCTCTGTGGGTTTGTCATTAGGAGTGGCCTCTTTGACATGTAATCATTTGATACATTTTTATGTTGTTTTTGTTTCTTTCTCTTTTCCCTGCACGTTTCACATCAGTTAGATAGGACAGAGTAAAGAGAGCTGTCAGGAACTGAGCGGAGAGATGAGGGACGACATGTAACAACCTCTGACTTTGCAATTACAAGGTCAAAGTCTTCAAACCCCTAAGAAACACAGATGCTCCCATTTGATCCATTATTAATATAACAGTATTATTTTTGAGCTTGAAGGTTAAGCAAACAGACCATTTGGTAAAAGGAATACTTCAGCACACACCTGCTTAGTAGAGCCTGGAGGCTGTAGGTAGTCGGTAGGTAGCCAGTAGGTTTTACATTTCTGTAACATGGTTATCAGTGAGGGGCTTCAAGGCACATTTTATTACCGTCTGAGCCGGAGGGTTAGCTGCTTTCCTCTGCTTCTAATCTGTTTGTGAAGGCAAGCTAACCTCTTGATGGCTGTCACTTTATATTCTGTGTAAAGACAGGAAAGTGAAATAAATCTTTTCATCTAACCCTCAATGAGAAAGTGAATTAATATATACCAAAATGAGAATGATTTCTTTAAGGTCAACCGTAGTGGCCATGGTGAAGTACAGACCAGGTTTAAAGTTGTTCAGTTTGAAGACCGTCAAAGCCATCTTTTTGTATGCTGTTCCCCACAAAATGAGAGCAGCACCAGACCATGTATGATTAATATTCTATGGTGTACATGTATCTCCATGTGTTATGTGAGGAATATGATGGAGTTTTTAACTTCATGGGGGGAAAAAGTCTGCTTCAGACTCTGCAGTGTGTTCCCACTCCATCTCAAGTTTCCACTCCATCTCTCCCAGCCAGTGTTTTACATAGTCGTGACTGACAGATTTACTCTGCATTTTAGCAAGCAGGGCTGTCAAATTTCACCAGCCTTTCAAAACAGCCAGCGTTGTAGAGCTGTAGGGTTTTGTTGCACTTGTCTGCGGGGACACAGCAAATCAAGTTCACATATTTACAGAGCGGCCGGGAAGCCTGAGAAAAACGAAGGTTAGCTTTCACACCTTACAGTGCTGAGAGGTGGATTTGTAATTGCAAATTAGCCCTGACTGTTTCCATAATGTTCGCATATGTTATCTGCTTTTGATAGCAATTCCCTGTCCAGAAGAAACAACCGCCATTGTTTTTCATGGCTTACATTAATTAGAGCTGAGTTAGGAGCCACTGCATCATATAGTAATTAGGTTAGTGTACAAGTCATTTGAGCAGCAGGAATAGGAATGACATGCTCTCAGCTTTAAACCCACCCACTTAGTCTGCACAGAAAAGCAGTCTGGGTGTTCTTATTCCCCATGCTGAACACATGCACACGAAAAGAAAAGCAGCCAATTGCGGGATGTTTTTCTGCATTGGGTTAAAGCCCATATGCCCTCAGTCAAGTGCCATGGAAATCCTGTTGGGACTGAGCACACAGCTCCATTCACTGCAGCCTAATCAAGTGGTATCTGAGCTCCAATCCTCTTATGCTGCTTGACTGGACCACACTTCTTTAAGGCTGGATTGTAGAACTCCAGAGAGAGAGATGGGAGAGAGGAGAACGAGGCAGAGGGTGAAACAAAGGCAGACCTTCCCTCCTAAACTTAGCCCCTTGACATGTAAATGGTATTGCATTGGTAACTCGCTCAGGAATTGTGCATCTGCTGCTTCTTTTTTCATAACCTGATCAACACAGAGCACACACACAAGAGCAGGGTAGAAATCATTTCAAACAATCTCTCTCCAAATTTGAATTCCTCATCTTTCTGTCTGGTACAAAGGTTGGCCCTGCTTCCTTGATGATCCTTTTTCATGCAGAAGGGCATGGCCCTGTAAAGCGCAAACAGAGGTACAGAGCTCCGGAAAACCTCCTGGACCATGCCTCTTCAGCCAGTACAATCAAGCACTTTTCATGCTTCTTTATCATGTGAAAATCTGGGCCTTTCACTTTTCAAGAGGCAACAGAGAGGCACCCTCCGAGATCCAGGGCCCCATGTTCATAAAAATTAAACAAAAGATGATAAAAAAAAGACACAACTCAGGTCCAGGTCAATGCTTGGATGAACTTAAGGAGGTAATTAGCATTCCCATAGACTGGGACTATGGATCAGCCCATGTTGTGTCCAGATGTCAGGGCCAGTGCTTGGCCTGTTAGCTCACTGGTCCGTGAGACTTGATCCATAGATGAAAGACAATGTCCCCTGCTCTAATTAGCTCCACCAGTCAAGTGTCCCTAATTGGATTAGGGACAGAGGGACAGGGACACAATGCCCGGCTTTTTGGGACTCTGTGTATCCAACAGAGCAGGAACCGTTGGGGTACGCAGGATACAAAAGGGACCCATAGTCAACTCTCAGAAACACAGACAAATACTCATGCGTAATAACCAATTCGATTTTTCAACACATTACACTTAGATAGTCGAGTCGGTTGTATCCTGGCGAGATTTGAGAATACTTGAAGGACAAAGGCATGGGGCCATAGAGGCTGCTCAAACCGATGTCTTTGTTTTCATTTGTTAATGGCGCGCAGATACTTATCACATGTTCTGCGATGACAAACTGGAGAGGCTTGTTTGGCATGCCTGCTAAGCTTCTCTTCGCCTCCAGAAAACAAACGGCATTTCACTGAGAGACAATACGCTGAAAAGGAA
This sequence comes from Amniataba percoides, assembly GCA_037176925.1. Taxonomy (NCBI): domain Eukaryota; kingdom Metazoa; phylum Chordata; class Actinopteri; order Centrarchiformes; family Terapontidae; genus Amniataba; species Amniataba percoides. The sequence continues at coordinate 23,958,659 of JBAJHX010000053.1, read as the reverse complement.
ACAGCTTGCACAAAAGACTGAACCAACCATTGTGTAGTATTTCACACTCTATTCACCATTTGCTTGAATACAGCAACAACAAAAATGCTAATCTGTTCAAAGGACTATAGGAGCGAGAGATTAATTCAGCGTGACTGTACAGTATTTAAGTGTCTCATATCTGGACCATGGCTTTAGTGTTTGTTTGAATGATATCAACGAATTAAGCTTTCAGTATAAGCTCTGAATGAGGTAAGGATCAGTGACGATGATCAGGGCCTACCTCTCAGACACAGCTGCAAATATGTGCACATGTTAATGTTATATTCTAGAAAAACTGCACTTTTGCAGGCTCTGTCTGCCTTACTGAGTCATATTCCTCGTACCAGCAATGCTTACACTCAAGGCTTTTTCTCAGTGTGACCAGAATTTACCTTTTAAATGTAAATGTCCAATCATCTTTGTTTCTAAGGTGGATGAAACTACTGATCCTCTAACCTATATTTTATACTGATACTCAGTGAGCTGCTGTGTGGATTCTGATCCCGTCTTTTATCATGTCCATGTATTGATATACTCCTCATGTGACTCAATGAGCTTTGCACACTATAACATGTGCTAAAAGTTTCAATACTATACTTTGTTAATACATACTTTTTTACATCATATAACACTTTACACCTCATAACACAGGATAAGAAGGTACACAGATGAACAGGTTAGTAAACGAGTCATGCAGGTCCAGGTTTCACGGTTAGTCAACCTTGTTGATGATGATTCATAAGACCTGTACATTAAAGCTCACCCATTTACTGTCACAGCGTCTGTGAGGAGCATTATGGTCATTACATATTAGGGAAGGATTTGTCTGTTTGTTTAAGTGAGAGGTTAATATATGTTATAGAAGATGATGTATGTTCACTATATATATTTCTATACTGTGTTTATATTATAATGTACTTTGATATATGTGGGTTTTTTTAGGCTGCCATATTATTTTTGAGCAGTATAAATGTTTGGAAGTGTGCTGCAGGGTTGCTGTCACCAGTGGAGTAGCATGTAGGAAGTTTAAAAGCAGTTGGAGGAAAAGCTGGAGAAGAAGAATCTCCCCAGTCCTGCTGCTGTTTCATGCAGTCGTAGCATGTGTATGTATATAAGAAGAGAACTGCTGGACAATGTTTGTCACAGTGCACAAATAGAATTGATGTGAATGAAACCATGTCCAAGTGTCCACATGTGTCCCCAACTAAATACTTCTACTGAGAGATGATGAACCTCTGAGTGAAGGCATGAATGAGTCAGTCACTGGGTGAGTGCAGCGTGTCTGCAGGGCTGAGCTGGGGACTGGACGAGGCGCACTGGATACTGCCTGCTGTCCAGTAATGCTGCACAATGCAGGCAAATATTGATGCTTAAACTGAATCATTTGGATTCTGCACTTTTAAAGCAAAATTAATTTGGATTTTAATTTTGTCATTTGGCTTTAAACCCCATTTGTCATGAAAACATTTTATTTTTCAAATTCAATTTTCAAATTGTATTTATTTAAAGCCCAAAATCACAAATATTTTTGCCTTGGAGGGCTTTACAGTCTGTACAGTTGTGACACCCTCTGTCCGTAGATCCTTTCTTTCTGGGAAAAAGAAAAAACCTGAAGAAGAGCCACCGATGAGGGATCCCTCTTCCTTGGACAGACAGACGTGCAATAGATGCCACATGTACAGAGAACATCATCAACAATTATATATGGAGTTAAACATGGGTTGTAATAAACTGCAGCGAGTGTGAAATGTGGCCAATATTTCCTCATTGAACAGGTCAAAGTACAGCAACAAGTCCAAACAGGAAGTTAGTCTGTAAACTTCCTCACCTTTCTTCTTTCTTCAAAATGTTAAAGATGGGGTTTTCTTTACAATCAAAGGGTTGTCTGAGTATTTACTGAGCTGAAAACTAGAAATCGGAACACTTCCACCCTCTTATTCAGTGGCCTTTTATATATGACCCCTCTGACTTGATTTTACAAATGTATCCACTTTCTTAGATGTCAGCAGATCTGAAAATAAAAAACCTAAGAGAAATGACTAAAGAATGATCAGATAGATTGAGAAACACAAACAGTCAGATGACCAGAAAAGTACAGTCATTTCCTGTCCCCTCTCAATTCCTGAACTGTGGAGTGTGCGCAACATTTTCCTATGTAATGAGGTAGCAGCATTTCAAAGGGCTGGCTTTCAGTTTTATGTGCAGTTAGAATGATTCAGATAGTCTGGAAGATATGTTTTATTTCAAACCTGTCTGATCACTCATGTTTCTACCCTGTTGGACTTTACTTACACATTAAAGGTTATATACATACAAATGAACTTTACTGATGTTGCTGTATTCCTACATATCAGCAACTAACTTGGTTAGTACAAAAATAAGACTCAAATTTAATTGTTCTAAACAGAATGAAGTTTGACTGCTTTTTTCTGCAGTTAATCTGACTTCCATTGGTTCCTACTGCAATATGTCTCTTTAGTGCTATCATTATTATCATTAGAGCACAGGTTTGACTGACAGCTTCATTTGCATCAAGTTGAAGAGGTTCAAGGCCTTTTATCTTTTCATAGACAAATAACTCAATCACATTTGTAGTTTCATTCAGCTCTATTTGACTTGACTAAACTCTGCTCTGTGCCAGGCCAACAAGATTAAAAGGGGTTCTGATATTACTCAGGTTTCTTTTCAGACATGTCTTTGTCTCTCGATCTTTCAAAAGTAATTTCTGTACGTAATGAGCTTCAATTATTACCGGTTATTATCAGACGTTCACAAAAGGATGTCTGGGCCATGTTTTTTTCTCTTGTCCAGCAGTGCTAAAGTGTTTTATTCTGGCTTAGTGCACTTTGCTTTGGTTTATGTGGCGTCTGTTTGAAGCATGTAAACATATCTAATGGTAGGAATCTGCAGTTCATTGGATTAAGAAAATGTCAGTAATTTCTTCACAGTCCTCCAGAAGCTGTTCTAAAAACTTGTTTCTGCAATTAACTTGTCAAAGCCAAGGAAAACAAGTGAGGATTTACTTGCTCTAGACCTCACGGTTCTCGAGTTGTTGTTGAAAATGTGCAGTTTAGTTGTAAAGCAGCACTGTCTGACCTTCCTGTCGAGTGCCTGCTGCCTGTGGGGTGATTAGAATTTTTTCATACAAATGTGGTTGACCTTGGACTTAAAATATCTGAGTTAAAGCTCATTTAGGGAAGCAGGAACAGCAACAGGAAAAAATAATAAAGCCTACTGTTTTCAATATCAGTATGCAAAGGGAAATAAACTGGAGAATAAAATATGCTGACAAAAAACTTTACATAAACAGTCACTATAGCTGTTTTGTAGTTTCCTAATAACTCAACAAAGAGATGCAATAT
>JBAJHX010000053.1:23940026-23955262 GCA_037176925.1 Amniataba percoides | reverse complement strand
TATTTAGATAGATATATATATAAAATAGATTAGAAATAGAATGATTATTGGCCGGGCCAATTATCGGCACCGATATTAGACTGTTTTTTTTAAATCCAACTGCTGATAAGAGATCAATTTAAAATTGGGTTATTTTGGCTGTGATACAGCCATGCTGATCTGTCTGCAGTCACTACTCTGTCTCCAGCATTGTCCCACACACAGCACCATCTAATTGGTTACACGCAGAGACATGGCGTGGGTAACAGCCAATCAGCAGTGAAAGCTGTGCATGCACAGTGCTCACACACACGGAGGAGCTTCCAGTGACCCTGGGAAATCCCTGCACTTTTTGTTAGAATTTTTGTCTAAAATAAAAGAAAATCTTTAACCACTTAACACGTTGCACATCAGAAAAAATTAGTCAAATATTTGACACCGATATTTTCACTTTTGCTGCAAATTAATATCGGCTCCAAATATCGGTTATCGGCCTTCTTGGCCTAACATATCGGTCTATCTCTTGTATGAATGTGTCCAAATATGAGAAAACATGAGAAAAATCATCTAGAATAATAGTCAAAAGAACTCTTACAGCATCAATATGCATCAGGTGAGTGGAGTGTGAAATTGACTTTAACCATCTTAACCTACAAGTTCACAGTGTTGACCAAACAAAGTGGACAACTTCCCCAGAGCCCCAGACCTTCAGAGCCCCCAAAAGTGTGTCCTACACTTGTTATCATCTAGTTTGAGTAACAGCAAATATTTACAAGTACAATATTTACAATTACAAATACATACATACATACATAGAGATTTTACTGTATGCTCTAATAAAGTAGGTCCAAGGACACATGGTCCAATCTTGTCTAATGGTTGAATGGCCACACTGAAAGGCAAAGAGCTGCCATCATAGAAAGCAGGTATGATGTAGCATGTCCAATTCCAACATTAAAAATGTGTGTGGGGGGGTAAGGTGGGCTATTGTGGACAGAGTTGTTATTCCCAAGTCACATCTATATGATTAAAGTCCATTAGCACTTTATGGATGCCAAAGAATGACTCATGGATATGAACATGAAAGAAATATTTTAAACATTTCTTTACCGTTTATTTGACTGTTCTTGAACTCCTGTCACAGTGCACACCTGACTATAAGGTCTCCTGCTCACCTGATGGCCGGGTCACCGTAGCCTGGGGCGGCCCCTCGCTCACACACACGAAGCCCCGCGAGAGCGAAGAAGGGGAGAACTGTCATGATGAGGCTGATAAGCTGCAGCATGTGGGCTGCAAAGGGACTGAGAGATCAGCGGGGCATGAAGGATTTGGGAGCCACAGAATCTTTCAGCTGCCTCTCAAAACTTGTGGATGACATCCAGCACAGCTTGGATAAAAGTGGTAGCAGGCGCACTCAGGGGTTTCTTTCGTCTTCAGTGTGAGCCACAGATTATGACAAGTCACAACTTCAAACCCTTTGATCATGGTGATGTCCCCTGACACAGGTCTGGTAACGCTTCACGTCATGCAGAGTCATTGGATTCATTGTCAGTAAAAATTCAGTATACAGTACAGTACTGGCTAATGGAGCTGTAAGGAGCACAGAGTGCATGACATAGAGAGACACAGCAACCATATTTCCGCCATCCTGCTAGTTGGAACAAATCCACAAACATATTTTTATTAATGATCTACAATGTAATAAAAGAATTTAAAAGAGATTGTTCTGAATTACCATTGTCACTGGCTGAATCAGTAACTTTTAACAGCGAATGAGAGTGCTGTAGTACACTCAGCTGTAATACACAGCTGATTTAAAGATCTAAAAAAAAGTATAAGCTGCTGAGTTGAAAATAATTTATTGATTAGTTTATTAGTTCTACACTGAACTGAACCGTTTGGACTCGTCCTGCTGAAATCTCCAATACAGGGCTCCTCCTGTACTGTAACACACGATCATATCAGTCCTCTTCGCTGGTTAGCAGACTGTTACAGGACTGATTTTAAGATTTTACTGATAATCTTTAAAGCACTTCATGGTTTAGTTCCCAGCTACACTGCTGAACTCCTGCTCCCTTGTGAGCCTGAGAGCAGGCTCAGGAACAGGCAGCGCAGCCCTGCCCGAGGATCTGCGTCCAGACTCTAAAGTGAGGTGAGCTTCAGCAGCAGGGCTCAGCTCTGGGACTCCCTACTTGGGGATCTGAAATATAATTACAATCAGTGACATCTTTTAAATGACTTCTCAAAAACAAATTTTTGCAAGCACACAATTTTACTTCCAACATGTCTTAATTGTTTAATGTTCTTTGGAAGTAGAACAATGGATTTTTTTTTATTCTATACTGCTGTAATAGTCAAATTTTATTTAATTGCAGTGCTGATTTTTTCTACCTTGTAACTTTGTTAGGTCCTGAAGTGCACAGTAAGGTCACCGCTCAGCTTAGGAAACAGTGACAGCCAGTGACTGCACCTTTAAAGTGAACTGAACAAAGTGATTCAAATCTGCAAAGTCCTTTGTGGTTTCAGTCTCTTGCATCGCCCATCACTTCATACTGTATGACCTTCTCTGTTCACACTACCTAACTATAGTACACCAACCAAACTTAATCTTTCCAGCGATAGCTTACTCTGATGAGTTTGAGATTTTCTCTGTGACATTTTGCCTGAAAACGTATCTAATGTCAATCTTTGGCCAACGTACCACCTTGCCAGATGACACTACACTGACGCTGACTACACTGACACTTTGTATGTACAAACGCTGAGGCCTGTGGTTCCTGGTTTCTCTGCTGCTCCATTCAAATGTATGAGCGAGTTTTTCATGCAGGGTTAATGACGGTCTGAACGTGACCTGAGAGCCTGTCTCCGCCTGTTGCAAGTTTGAGATGAAGATGTTTCTGTTTGTGTTTAAGAGTTTGTTTTGTTACCATGGAAACATATGGTTCTGCAGGATAAATTTTGATCATTGTGAGACTGGACCTGAATTTCCAACCAACACCGAACACACTCTTAATCCTAACCCATCTGTGAATATTAGTACTCTTGCCTGCTCCACCTGTCAGTGAGAAGAAGTAGAACAATTTCACTGGTGGTGTTGCATCAGCAAAGTTCTCCAAAACCATCATCATTACACACACAGCTGTAGCTTGTTACAGTGCTCATGTGCATGTCATTGCAATCAGTAGTTAAATCTAAATAACTGAAAAGATAATATTTAGTTGATAGTAAGTCATTTCCACACAGACTGTACAAAGTGCTTCATAACAAAGGATGAACTGAAAAGAACAATCACAGGAAAAAAAAAAAAACTAAAATGCCTCCAATGCAAATGACAAGAATGATAACTGACAAGATGATAACTGCTCAAGAAAATCCTGTCCAAGCATTGTCTAAAGTAGGGGTCCCCAACCCCCGGGCTGCGGACCGGTACCGGTCCATGGATCAATTAGTACCGGGCCGCACACAAAATAATTAATTATTTTATTTATTATCTGAGTCTGAACGATCTTTTATTTTGAAAACTCTTTTATTTTGAAAAATGACCGGAACCTCTCGGTTACATCTCGGCGCTTGCATGCGAGCACACAGTGGATTCATGTTTATTATTGTTACAATATGAACACCACCACACCACAGTGTGCTTGTGTTGTGTAACATGAGCGTGAGACGTGGGTGTGGCGTTGAACAGAGCATGCGGCATGAATTCTCTGGTTCACATCACTTGCTCCTTCGTTTGTCTCGAGCAATGCTGACATGATTGGTGTTAGATCAGATCTTTCTAGGATAAAGGGAAATGAATTATGTGGGTGAGTGGGGAAGATCACAGATCACAAAAATGAGTTAAGACAAGCAGAGCCACATATCATGGAAACTATGACTTTGTTATGGCCAGCAGGCTCCTCAGAATTTGGACTTGATCTACAGGAGATGACACCTGATATTTGTGGTGCAGCTTGCGCTTCGTCCGTCATGTTAACAAGCGACGGCTCTCTGGAGTTATCTTCAAGGGCCGTGCAGGCTGGCTGTCACTGCAGGGGTCGCTGTTTAAGCGAGCTCACAGGATGTGATGTCAGAGGCACAAACGCTCCGCAGGAAGGGTTGAAATTGATAGCCGACCCCTGCCTGCCTGTACAAATGACTCTGATTACTCTTGGTAAAAACTCAGCCAGAGCTTATTACATGCTGTTGGGTTTTTTTTTTTTTTTTTTTTTTTTAAGCGGCTGTTGTTTTCTCTCCATTTTTTTAAATCAATCATTACATTCCCCTCGTGCTGTGTCAACACACCCATTTGAATCCACCCAGCTGATCCTTGTTTTGGTGTGTAATAATTTATTTTCCTTTGAAAGTTCAGAACTGGGTGAGAAAAGCACAACAGCACGGCTTATTCACAGGGTGCAAATCAAATACTAATTTGCTGTGTGAATTCAGCCTCAGTGGGATGTGTTTTGCCTCTAAAAACCGAACTAATGCACAGGCTTCTGTTGGTGACAGCAGGAGAGGCAGCAGCAGCAAACCCACGTAACAGCTCTCGTTTACGACCTGCTATATCTTCACGTTTGGCTGAAACTGTGACAATTTAAAGACTTCCTTTAACAGGAAGCTCGAGCAGTAAATATGGTTGATGCTGGGGTAAAGTCAGAGGTTTCTCGCCATAATAAGATTTGTTCCTGTGGATTTGTGGCTCTTACAATTCCTCCTCACAGGTTCTCCTTTCGTCCGTTTGATCACCTAACATGAGATTACGCTATGGCTCGGGATTAGCTTCCGAGGGGGCTGCCTGGCATCCTAGGTGTGTCTTTCTGCACCATAAGAGGCTTATGGGAGAAATATGTGCTGGCTAATAGCCTTATATTTTTCAGCTTTTTTTTTTTTTTTTGAAGAGAGAATCAGATTTCTCTTCCCCCTCTCTCCCTAAAAAGTTTGTCACATAGACGCTGATTTGTCATAGACACTGCAAATCCAGTTTTACTGTGTAATACGTCTGAACATGGCGGTAAAGCTTTGGCTTTAAGTCTGACTACACCACAGGAGAGGGGCTTTGCAACAACGTGGGCCTGTCAAATGGGTGGTTGGAGTATTCTCATGCAAGCAGAGCAGGGTGAGAAGTGTTGAGCTCTCTTGCAGAGGGAAACATTCATGCAACTGCTGAGATGTCTTTGTAGATCTACTTACACACATGGTGATTTCTTTCTGTCTGTGCTTAAAGAAAGCCACGTTACATGATCAAAGCCTGCACACACTCACTTGAACAAAGTGTGTGGACACCTGAACATTACACCCATAATGTGATCGCTGTTGGTGGTCGATGGGTCAGAAACAATCAGGTCTGTAGCAGACAATGACTCAGCTTTCAGGAACGTACCGCACTGTGTTCACCTGATGTAACAATTATTTTGATGAAGCCTAGAAAACAGCTCCATTTATAGAAATAATTTTTTTTGATTTAGCAGATGTAATCAGGATTTGCACTTATTATAAACAAATTCAGATTTCATACAGTATTTTAATTATATTTATGTGTTTTAGATATTATATCAGGAGTATTCAACCCCTCCCTTGTGTTCCTTGTCCAGCCTCTGTTTTGTCTCTCTCTCTGTGTTTGTGTCTGTCTAGGTGTGGCACTCAATTCCCCTCTTACTGACTATCAACCGGCACTCCTGCCATCCATCCACCCATCAGGCTCCTGCAGTATATCTACCTTGATTCTACACTCAGCCTCTGTTCATTCTCCCCCATCACTCCTGCCTGTTCTGCCAAGCTCCTCTTCAGTGTACGATTCTGGATACTGTTCCTCTTTCTCTGCTTGCCCAGCTGACCAACCTCTCACTGCACCATTCCTAAAATTACATTTATATTTCATATAATAATTAAAGTAAATATCTGTATTGAATTCTCACCACCAACTGATCTACATTCTGCTTTTGTGTCCAATCTAGCTTCTATATGGCTCGTAAAACACCAAACCCATATCCCTGCAGCATCCCGATAAGATGCAATACTTGGCCAAAAGTATGTGGACAACTGAATATTACAATGACACGTGATAGTTGAACGTGTTTAAACAGTGGACATAAAACTGCTGTTGTAGCAGCCTCCAGTCTTGCTCCAGTCAGATAAGCTCAGTAAACACAGGTTTTAGTTTTGATCTCTGTACAAACATAATGGTACCAGATCTGGCAACCTCTCTGTGACAAAGCCCCAGGAAGCTGCACTGAAAGTGATCTTTTCATCTCAGAAAGAAAATAAGCATATTTCCCAAAACATTACTTGAAAAGGAGTCCTAGAACACTTTTGGACTCACAGTTGATGGTTGAAAAATATTCTCATTTTTTTATTCCACGCATTCACACGGTTCTTTCTTGTCAAAATCTAGCACCTACATTTCCCACAATACATCTTGACCACGATAGTTTGCTTGGAGAGTGAGGTTAGTAGCAGCGTATGTAGCATGGAGTCTCAATCAGAGATGAGGAGCTACAGCGATGTGGTGAGCTCACGTCTTTCTAACCCCACGCCCACACATTTTTTTCATTTTCAAACTTGTAGTCTTCATCCCCAACTAACGCTTTGTGACATCACTTCAGGACGTTTACAGGACTTCACACAGCTCCTTGTAGAGACTTCTTCATACAACCTTTTACACATACACAGTAATACTCCCACACACACCACACGCAAACAGTTCCCTTTTGACTTTTGAATTGAAATGCCGACTGGCAACACACTGTGTTGACAAATCAAATATACACCAGCTCACATCACAGGTAGATTACTTTGTAACATGAACTGTGCAGTTATACTCTTTTCTTCTCTGTCATTGAGACAGAGAATAAGATGATCGTTACACAGACAACCTCTGCCGTATAGTTTTATAAGTCATTTTGCTATGTTAGTTCTTACCACTACCTGATGCCATCGATACATGCTTTCTTTGGAAAACACCCTCAGTCCTAAGATATATGGGTTGTCCATATACTAATGGCCACAGGGTGTATGTGAATATTGTCCTCTTTCACTTACTCCAATTTCTTTTCCATGCCCCCTCTTCCTTCTTCTTGTCATTTAACTTACCTTTTTATTATGGCTGCTCTTTTTTCATTTACAACCCCCCATCTCCTGCTCCCCCCTGCCTCCCTCCATCTCTGCAGCCGGCCAGCAAGCCTGCCTTGTCAGCAGAATCAACAATAGCGGGGCCATTTTGCAGTAGGTCCCATGCATTGCTAATCAGCCTCTCATTCAACATCGGGGATTCGGCAGCAGGTACACGGAGCCCTGTATTGTAGCAGCGTAAATCAAGGCCCTCATCTAAAACGCTGCAAATTACCGGTGAGGCGTTGTGTCTGGTGAACCTGGAGAGCGGGGTTATTCTGTAGTGCCTTGACATCCTCTGAACCTACAGGCATTTGCTCAGGAAAACACTAAAAGAGCACACAAGCTCGCCGCACTCTCAGTCGATGTTTTGTCAATAGAAGATCGTAACGGTGGACAGTTATGAGCCCATGAAATATATTATGGCTGCTCTTTCCCCTCTTAAAGGCATGTTGGGAGAATGCAGTTCTAAATAGGCACATACACAGGGTTTGTGTCACCACAAGTTTATAACCAGCCATGGGCTTCTTTCCTGTTTTTCCTGTTTTCGTTTTTTTCGTGTACACTCACACACAATGGAGAGGATAAACCCGCCACCACCACCCTCACTGAGCACCGCCACCTTCAGGTCATGCTTCCATCCTCTGTCCAACTTAAATGTCAACCATGCTCTCTGTCGGTCTGTCTACCTTCACTTTCCAGGCCTTGATGACTTTGATCTGTTCCCACCATGACACCGATGCAATGAACTGGATTGTCCTTCTTTCTGACGTCAGGCTAAAATTTACGTTATGTCTGATGAACCAAGGGAGGATCTAATGTAAGAACAGGTTTTCAAGTTATCCTCTAAATAAACTTTTGATATTCCACAAGTAATTTTTTTTTTATCACAAGCATTTCAAATGCTGTGAAAGGGCTCACTCTTCCACAACCCACTAAGAACATTCACCCAACTCAGCTCTCAAGTCAAAACATTTTAGCCACCTTTAGCTTATAGGTTTGAGTTATGGCCTGCAACTGTACCGGCTCAGTCTCAGCACTTTGATTTCCAGCCTTTAACGCTCCGATAAACCCACCTACTCAGCAACAAACAGCAGACACAGTTAGACTGGTAAACATGGTGGAGAAAAAACATTTTCCCTCAGGAGTTGGTGGAGACCAGGATAGAGCTGAAAGAAAGAGAATATCAGACTTCTCACCACATGGACACATACAGGGAGAAGATGGCACACGGGACAGCTGCAATGTCTCAAGCGCCTCCTCAACTTATGTCTCAGATTCTCGTTTTTTCTTGCATGAGAGAGCCTGAGATTTCTGAAGTTCAGTGGCGATGACTTGAACTTCAGAATCAGGTTTGTTGCCGAGCATGTCTACACGCATGAGAAATTTTCCATGGCATACTGGTGCCTTACTATGAAAATAGTTGTTAGAAAATACAAAGAAAGATTAAAATAAGTACTGTTTTGATATCAATTACATATTGACAGTAGAACATGGAGGGAAGATCATGAAAACAGTTATAACGATAATATGTACAGTATGTTAAGTGTTGTATGTTTTATTTATATGAGAGCTACGATTTAGCTTTGTGCAGGTAAAATATTCACAAAGGAATGTGCTGAGTATTAAGTTTGAGGAATATTTGCAATGTGCAAAATAAAATCCAAAAGAGTTGTGTTGATGAGGCCAGCTGTAGAAGGAAGGAAAAAGGTTTTGTTCTTCATGGCCTCCTGCCAGTTTGTGGTCTACCCCTCCCTCCCTGGACACAATCTTTCCTGCAGGCCTTATCTTCCTGGAGGGAGGGGGGGGGTTGATTGCAACCAGTCACCTTCTCAGCAAAGTGACAGAAAGGCTGAAACCTGCCCTTGTTCTTGCCAGTGGCAGCAGATGGTGGAGGTGAGGATGGAAGATGGAGTGAGTCATGTGTTTTTGTCAGGCTGATCTTCAGCCGCTGCAGGAAGTAAAGCTTCAGCTGGGCTTTTTAGTGAGGGAGCTCATGTTCAGCTCCCATGTGAGGCCTTGAGATATGATCCCCAGGAAGCACAAGGACTCCACAGTGGAGAAAGTGATGGGGGCAGGTGGGGCTTGGTCCTCCTGTAGTCCACAATCACCTCCACTCTCTTTAAAGCATTTATTTACAATGTTTTCTGACTGACTCACCCTGGTGCATGATGGTACATCGTTCAAACAGAAGCTGATGTGTGATGTCACAGTCGCTGTAAAATCACAAAATATTTAATATTTGTATAATGGCTTCACAGTCCAAGCACACAGAGGTCATTCACAGCTTCACTGGATCACTATTTTAATGTCCTTACAACAGCTTTACAGTGCTTTAATTTCTACCTCTGTAAGAATCAGGTCGAAGTGGTCATAGTGCCCCAGTGCAGTCCAAAAGTCCTAAGGATACATACAGTATCTGGTCAGCCTGAACTTGAACTTGAAGTTTGACACCAAATTAATGTCAATATTGCTCTGTGATGTAGACAAATAGACAATTATTTATAAGTCTTCAGCCACCATCACTTTATAAAGCAATACCGTGCCGTATGTGAATGCATAGTTCTTCTGCCTATTTTTACACAGATAAAATTACCATTATTGTGTTATATTTCTTGACTATTTCCACAATTGTATTTTGACACTATATAATGAGTGAGGATCCAGAGAGCGCTGCATCTTCGGGTTAAACACATTACTGAACATTATCACCAACTACGTGCTATCTTCATCTGGGTTACAGTGAAGCAGCACATTTTCAGTCAGTTATGACTGCGTATTCAAGCTTGAGGTTCAAATGTTAATTATTCTACAAAGCAGGGTTGTGCAGCGAAATACACTGTGTAGTCTCCTCATGCTGCACAAAAAAGAAAACAGTTATTTATGGTTTAATGTGGAGGATGAATTGAAGAATCTCATTTGAAAAGAAGCTGCTCTCTTGTCTGGGGGTACGACAGCAGATACTTCTGTATTGCGTGCCAGATGGTGACAGGGTAAACAGGTTTTTGCTGGGGTGGATATTGTCTTTTATAATCCGTTTGGCTGTGGAGATGTTTGGTAGATGGTAACCAATGATGCTCTTGGCAGCTGCAGCGCCCTCCTGTTCTGGGCCGTGCACAAACCATGCCAGTTTGTAATGTTTCCAGTCAGGAAACTTTCTACTGTGTTAAAGCATTAAAGAACTTGGCATTGGAATTTTACTCTACAATGAATACAGCCATCTCTGAGTTTTGTGATGTGATATGAAACAACCATGATAGGATCTTTGTGATGCTGATACTCAAACTGAATCTGTTCACATGCTCCACCTAATGTAGACAGGAGTGTGTGTCTTTGCCTCAGTTTTTCTAAAATAGGAGCCAAACAACAAATGTCCTTGGATTTCTTGATGTTGAACAGTAGATTACTCTGCAAGACTGTTCATTTTCTTCCAGGTATAAATTCTTATCTTTGCTCCATATCTGATGTGTTCAGGCTACTTGAGTTCTCTCTGTGGTGGAGAGCTCAGCCATAGGTTGCAGAGTGGTACTCAGGTCAGGAGTAATGACTTTCTTAGCCACTTCATGAGGGAAATTATCTTGAATAGTGAAGTGAAACAAACAAACAAACAACATCTTAATGTAGTTGTTGTTATTTCAATGGTGAAGATTGAGTGGAGGGCAGTGATGACTGGATCTTTTGGAGACAGGTGAGGAACCAGGCTGGCTGTCATGTTGTCTTTAATGTGCTAAAGAACTATCTGAAATTCTTCGTCACAAGGTAGTCATTATTTAGGTTTGACACTACTCTGAAAGAGGTGAGAACACTCTCCTGTAACAGTGAGATGTTAAAAAGGTCAGTAATGACATCAGCTAAGTGATTACCACAGCTCTTAGAATACAGCCTGGGATGTTATCAGGCCCACAGCTTTACTCAGATTCACTCTTAGCAGGATACTCCTCACACTGGTTGTGGTTAGTGAAGGTGCACCTGCCACTTTGGGAGCCATAGCAGACTTAACAGCTGACTCTGTTGAGGAGATCAAACAATACGTTAGGCTCAAATCCAAACTACATCCATCATACGTCATGGCTGCATGGTACAGAGTAAAGTTTGAATAATTACACTTGTACAATTCAGCAAACTTGAGTCTTGTACCATCATAGTGTGAAGCTCAGTGCAGCGTTTCACAGAGAAAATCAATGAGTCACTGAACAGGAAATAGAACTATTCCAGTCTGCTTTATATCAGCCAAAAATCAGTTGCAATCAGTTGAACCACAGCACACAATAACACACACACAGCCGGAATTATCCAACCGATTAAGATTTTTTCTTAGTTGTGTTTTCTTCCGTTCTTCAGTATCATGAGTAATGTAGTTGACCGTGACATGAATTCATGATTACTGAACAGCTTTGTTGCTGGAGGACAATTACATGACATGGGACGGCTGTGGAATCTGGATCTGTTATTTCTTCGTCTTCGTCTCGTCTAACAACAAAATCTAATCAAAATCTAATCATAGCCTGCATTTCTAATATTCATAAATCATCTCATATGTGACCCAAATCATAGCGTTTACACAAAATCTGATCTCAGGAAACTCATCAAATTAACTCACAATGTACGTGTGTCTTTGGAAAAGAAAGTGTAAGAAGGGTGATTGTGGTGTTTTATAGTAGCCGTGCTACACAAAATGTAGGTTTTACTGTTTAGTTGTCATTAGTATGGCATGTTCAAGATGAATTATTAAACATCTTGATAAAAATTGACTTCTACATTTTCCCCTTACACAGCTAGTGATTTTTTCGATAGCTATAAATTATAAAAAGGTTAACCAACACAGTTCTTAAATTCTGGCTACTTTTACCTGTATCTGTCTTACCTTGTAAGCCTAAAAATAACTTTCCTTCAGAAATAAATCATTGAACTGTTGCATTTTGCCTGAGCTGTCTGCATTAGTGTCCTTCCCTCACTGTCCAGATGTCTTTTTGGATTCCCTGTAGTCTTCTCGAAGTGGAACCCTGAGTTTGTCCGGTTGGTAGTATTTTATAGGTGGAAGTTGCACACTAGCTCCTGTTTCTCCTGAACACTGTGGCACCTTTCTGCACCCCAGCCTGCACTCTGGCTGCCTCACTGCCTGGTTGGCTCGCTTACCGCCTGCCTGTCAAACTGTCTGCGGACAAGTTGAGGAGCTGCCCTGATGTTTGGAGGGAGTTGTCTTATTATATTTAAATGGTATTGTTAAGCTCCCAGAGGACGGTGTGGTCTCCTCCCAACACCACCGGCTGCCTGAACCACAGTCAGCCACCCTGATGATCCAAGCTGGGACTCCACTGATCAGCCTCTGGTTCTGCTCCAGCTACCGGCGTCCAGCCCCGTTCTCCACCGATCCACCTGTATGCACCCTGCATTGACCTTTGGCCTGATCGTCAGTTGCTGGGCCACCCCTCAAAGTGGTGCTGTCTAAGATTGCTGCCCACCTGGACGCCTTTGAAAATAAGATGAGTGAAAAACAAGTGAGTTTAATGAACAGTGAAATGATTTAAACTGAATAAATGTACAATTCATATCTCAAAGTCCAAAACACACACACACAGCTCCAGCGTGTGTGTCTATGTGTGTGTCACCTGCCTCTTTTAGACCATGTAAGAAGGACCAGCTTATATGGATCATAGTTAGCAGATAAATGTGACACCCAGTATCACTTTCAGCTTTTCACAGTCTGTGTGTTTCAATGAACAGCGACTATTCACTCCATTTCTTCCATTGCGAGTAATGAAAAGCTCAGCTGTGGTCACTCTCAGGATGTCTTTCCTTTACAAAGGAGCCTCTCGCGCCCACCGACCAGCAGGTCATTTCATTTCTAACACGGCCTTGTCATCATTATGTTGAGGGAGCGCAGATCCAAAAAGTAGGTCACTATTTCCTCGACGCTCTGCTCTGCATGTCGCTCAAACTTGTAAATACCATCCTCCCACGAAAGCCGTAGCCGTCCCTGTGTACGATATGACTAAAGCATCTCAGCATCTCAGATCAAGTGAAGGATGACAAAAGGCAGGGAAAAAAGAATGATCTCAAACATATCAAGGGAGTTGCTTTGTTTACCTGCGTGGTGGGTGAGGCGTAGAAAACAACACCAGGCACAATAAAGCTCACTTTAAAGTGTGCTTTATTCTCAGCATCCTCCTCACTGTCTTTTGAAATGTGTAATTAATGCATGCACTCTGTTTATACATAGGTTTATTTATCTTTTTTTTTCTGCTTGTGTATTAGTTTTTATTCCACTGACTTCTCTGGAGGTTTGAATAATTGAAGTGATTTGTATTCTCTTAAAGGCGGTAAAGGAAGGGCCCGGGGGAATGGCTGAGATTGAAAATACACAGGGCCTAAAGTTTATCTCCATCCGCCTCCTTAAACACCCCTTTTACTGTTTAAATATCTCTTATGAGTTTTTAATATGGGAGGAAACGGGGGGAGAGAGTAAAGGATTGTAACTGACATGTTTTTCAAAAGCCAGCATGATAAAAAGGAATAATAAACATTTGTTTTAAAAATAAATATACACTTTTTCCTTGAACCCTAAATATAGACTCAGCTTTTTTTGATGTAGTAAGCTGTATATCATCGACTGCCTGCAAACCTCTCCCAGTACAAAAAGGGAAATGTTGGCAGAGACAGTATTATTCAAATGTTGCTCGGAGCCTCTGCGGTGTTTTGAAAGGTTAAACAGCACTTTAAACGTAGGCTGTCCAAATGTTAAAAGCACAAAAATATTGCTTGCTGCAGCGTGCAACATGAAAAGCACAAAAACAGATGAGCGCCCACACAAACAGGCTCTCAGGCGAGAGCTGGTTGTTAACACAGAAATGGTCACCACAACGTCTTACTGCCTCTGACGCAGGTAATCACATTACACCTCCTGTTTATAAGACACACTCCTTCAGTGGAGAAGTCCAACATGTTTGGAGCACCGAACATTATTTTATATAATTTACTCTATTCCCTCAAACAATTCATTTTAACAGTGCTCTGGTGTCAGAATGATAAACAAACGTGTTGTTTTCTAATGCATATGGTCGAGTGTGAGCTTCCATATGAGCTTCTATATTCATTCATATGCTTGATGCGAGTGATAGCAGGTAATACTGTGTTTTCTTGTTTCTTGTGATAACACTGTTGTGTAAGAGTTATTATGAATTAACCAGCTCCGGAAAAGAAGACTTGGACAACAGTCTGCGTAGCAGTCCCAAGAGAAGTTAGGACTGATGAGAGAATCTTCTGTAGTTCCCTTTTCGGCCTCTATCTGGTGTCTATAAATCCAATAGAAATTTCCAGAGCATGAAGACCTCATAAGCGCCGCAATGGCTGGAGAAAGAGGAAAAAGGTGCCACGACTTACAAAACTGAGGCTTTGGGCTTGCCAGAAGAAGAATCACTTTAGCCGAAGAACTCCTACAAAAATGCCACAGCGCTGCCCAAAACCAAATCCTTTTAAGAGGCAGAATCCTCAAGCAGAACCGGGCTCGAGGTGCACTGCAAAAGCTCAGTGTTATTCCTAAAAGTGCTGGGCTGCAAAAGAGTGTTTGAAAAAATTCATTTATGGGCCAGACAGATATATGTTGTCAGGTTGTCTGTATGAAACTGATGAAACTACAATCTAAGAGGTAGTCCTGACTATCAGACTGAAATTGTCTTAATTTCATCCTGTTATTTAATGTGTTCATATTATCCAGTAGTACGTTCTGTTATGTAGAAATTTTACTGCTGGCAAATAATTTTTCATGGGGACTCAGTGCCAAACCCTATCAAGTGTGCCACATGTGTGTACCACTCTGCACTTACCATGCTGTTGGTGCTGGTGGTGTTTTGCTTCCTCTCTGCACAGGCCACAGGTTTGCAACAAGCTGACTGTGTGAACTTGAAATGGTGTGGAAACCATCATGGTTGTAGCGCACTCGAGCGTAGTGATGACTCAGCCTTAAATAACACTGCACAGGTGTGTTCACTTAAAGTAACAAGCATCTCCACAACAACCACGGCTGGGAGTTAACATGAAAAAAATGAAAATAAAGCAGCTAGTGTTTTATTGTGGCTTTTCATATTTGCATTGTTTTTAACCCTTTAGGCGCCATGGTCGCAAAATTGCGACAAGCGTCATTGCTGAATTAAACGGGCCATAGCTGTAAA
>JBAJHX010000053.1:23883758-23905780 GCA_037176925.1 Amniataba percoides | reverse complement strand
TTCATAGCACAAGCCATATGGTGACATCACAGACAGCGACTGATAAGAGCGTGCACGCACAGACACACAGACACACACACAAAACACCTGTCACACACAACACTTACATGATTGTTTGTAGGTTAAAGGTTCATCTATCAAGATAGATAGATGTGTGACTGACAGCAGGGCCAGGGCCATCTGGGATCTAAATGTTGATGCTGTATAAAAAGTGGCTTCAGGAAGTATTCAGATCCCTTCACGTTTTACACATTTTATTGTTTTGTAGATATAGTTTTAAATATTATCATCACTCTACACTTATCATCCCTACAGCAAAGTGAAAACATGTTTTTATAATTTTTCATTCACAAAGAAGATCAGTGTGGCCATCACAATCCTGTTTGCTTTCATTATCCTTGAAATGTGTGTAGAACATGATCAAAGCTGTTAGACATGAAACTTATTGGACAGAAAGGCACACGCCTGTGTATAGAAGATCCCACAATTCACACTGCATGTCAACACAGAAACCAGGTCATGAAGTTCAAGGGTCTCTCTGAACCATCTGATAAAATTGTGGTGGGGAATAGATCAGGACAAGGGTATAAAACCACTTAATTTCACGGTGGCCTCAATAATAGTTAAATGGAAGAAGTGTGGAACCACCAGGAGTCTTTTACAAGAGTCGGTCATTTGGCTGAGTAACCAGGAGGAAGAACCTTCGTTAGGAAGGTGACCAGGAACCCAACAGTTACTGTAAGAGAGCCTCTGAAGTCTTCTGCAGATATGAGAGAAGGTGGCAGAAGGACGACCATCCCAGCAGCGATCTAACAATCAGGCCTTTATGGTAGAGTGGCTGGAGTAATGGGAAGAGTGAACATCTGTAGTTTCATTGCAATTTAAGAACTCCATCTGCTGACAAATTCAGCTGAAAGCTGCACAACAAGCAGGTATTTAAAACATCTCTGTGCACTTGTGATGGACATCTGTTAGTAAATGAACATCTTACAGTGTAAAGAATGGATGAAAAATAACAGAAATTTATTCGTCCTGAAAATAATCATTAGTTGCAGCCATTCCTCAAACTGGCTCAGTCATGAGGGGGATTTTTTGGACCGAAACACAAAGTTCTTGTCTGAAAAATAAAACTTCATTTAAGTGAATGTTTCTGGTTTTTGGTTTATTTTTGAAGAAGTTAACCTCACAAATGTGTGATGCTGTAGAAGTCGGTCTTATGTCGATGTGAAGCTGGTGAGAAATAAGTTGTGCGGAAACTCAAAGCCAGAGGAAGAAATCATGGATGCAGTGAAAAGGTTAATGTGACAGCTCCTTCAACTAAATCTGCCACTTGCTGCAAACCATTAGACTTTTACTTCATTATTAGACAAACAGTATTATCAGTGAACTGACGTGGGAGTCGGGCGGAGTTGGAGGAGTGCAGGGATGTGAAGGAGACACAGGTACAGTAGATGCAGTAAATCCTTGCTCCTTTTTGGCTCAAACCTGGGTGTGTTTGCCATTCTCTCCCCAGCATCTCTATCTGTCAAACTCTTCATGTAAATGAGCTCTCTATACTTTCTATATTGTCTCTATCGTCTGCTCTCTGTCCCAGAACAAGGTGGGATTTCTCCGCGGGGATTGAAGCTGCTTCACTTGTCAGCAAACAGACGGGATCATTGCTTTGTACTGGAGCCCTGTTATCTCTGGCTGTGTGATAAGAACTCTGCAGTTTCCCTATCTGGAGGAAGAAGAAAGACGACCCTGCGGTAAGCTCAGAATATGACAAGAATTTATCATTGCCATCGCTCCTATTTACATTGACTGTGTTCCTGCTCGCACACACTCCCGCAAAAACAAACACACGCACCCTCATGTGGGTGCTCGCATGTCCACACTAAACCTAGACCGGTGCACAAGGTGCATTTTTATCCACCTCTGAGACCTCAGAAGAGGTTTTGTATGATGCTGCATTTGGGGGGGTGGGTATAATACCATCACCCCACTGCATTTACCTGAGAACTGGAGTCACTGGTCACACTGTGAGCTAAAGGCTGAACACCTAAACAGCTGTTTCAGTTGTCTTCCGCTGATAACTGCAAAAAACTAACAGAAGATGAGGGAGATGTCATCATACTCAGTTTTTAAGCTTTAAAGTCTCTGTTAAAGCATAATCAATTCATGGTCTGTAATGAGACATTCAGAAGAGACAATAAGGAAGAAAGTGCTCCTAATGTGAAAGTGTTCCAACTCCCTTCCCCTTTCTCTCAGCTGTGCACCAGCTGCCCCTTCCCTCAGTGTTTACTGGTCTAATTCTTAACTTGCTTTAATGTTAAGAGTTATTTTCTCCCTGCTTGGTCATGCTTGTTGTTTATCTGCTTTTTAGTCTGTTCTGAGTTAGCTCATGTGCAGGAGAGCAGAGCAGAGCCTCTGGAGCAGCGATTGAAGCCATCAGATACTCTGCTCTGATTGGTTGTCAGAGTCTAACCCTTTGATTCAGGTGTGGTGGATTCTTGTCCAATGAACTTAGAGGTAGCAGGCAGAGCCAGAGGAGTCTGATTTGATCACATATTATCTGTTTCATGTTCTACTGTGAGGACATAGAAACTGTTTGTTTTATTTAAAACTTACTTTTAAGTCAGTTATATTCTTCTGCTTTAAACCATGCAGTCATGTGAAGTGGTTGCAATCTGTCACAGGATGGTAAAAACCATCATGTACATTATTATCTGTTGTTTAATCTGGGACACAGTAGGTCTTAATCTGGTAAAGTCACCATAGTTAAATTAGAGTTAAGTTTTACTGAAAGTTTCACCATTTTAATCAATACACAGGACACAGGACATCACCCTTTGACTTGGGATTATTTCTCCCTGGAGTTCGTAACACAGATACCCTGAAAAAAAGCATCAATTTAATATCTGATTTTGTGGGGTTGGAGTTGAATTAAAGTGAGAAGTATTTATTTTCCTATTTTTAAACATTATTCTCACCTCACATTCTCACATTCTGTATTCAAATTATTACTGTCATCTTTATTATTCTTATCATCATGTCATTTCAGAATTTTAATCTTCATTCTAATATAGGCACAAAATATCAGACATTAGCATCATCAATCTGCTGCATATTGCTCTCAGCCTTTATGAAAGCATATTAGTCAAATGTCTGCATGTTCGTTCACACGAGCAGACACCCAGAACAAGCAGGGTAATCCATGTTTTACACATATCAATACACTTTCACTCTCGGTGGAGGCAACAGAGACCATCTCCAAATGTCAGCAAGCTTTTTTCCCAACAGGGCAGCAGTGCTATCTGCCCCCCCATTATTATCCTCCTCTTTCCCACAATCCTCAGGGGCCTCGGCCCGACCACCTGGCAGGGGTTTCTTTGTTAGAGGAATATCAGACAGAAAAGAGTGACCTTCTGCTTCAGCCTCAGTACAGCTCAATGCCTACTAGACCAGGGAACAGGGGATTTTTTTTTGTACCTTGACACCTTCAAAGCTGTGACTGTTATGTATATGAGGCCTATTGATACAGACCTGATGCAGAGAAACAACTTCTGCACCTGTTTCTCTTTTGAAGATAAAACTGCTTTTATTCTAACACTGTCAGCTCCTCGCCGCCCCCTTTTCCAAACTTTTAAAGCAGGTTATCTTGACTGCGAATCTGTTTTTTTATTCGACGTTATCAGACAGGGGAAAACTGGCAATTTGACCCCTGAGGTGAGAATCAAAGAAAGGTTCAGCTGAGAGACAAAGTAAGGAAAAAGTGGGAAAAAACAACAAGAGGAGGGAGTAAAAAAAAAGAAGCACAAGCTAACTCACTTTTTCTGCCTCTCATTCTGACAATTTCCCTGGAATATTAAGACATTTCAGTAATTTCCCTGAAATATTCAGTTCCCTCAGTGCGGTTATTGATGTATCGCAAAGTCTGTTTTCATTGTAGCCTGGAGTAAAAGCACAGCACAGCACCCTCTCACTCATACTCTCAGTGGATTTATCACAGAGATACACTAGGCTTTAGAAAAGACTGTAAATCATGGCAGAGTTTTTCCAATATCCTGTGTCTCATGCAGAGCAGGAGAACTGAGCGTAATCATCGAGTTTATAGAGAAGTTGAAGGATGATTAGGATGTCAGAGGCTCTCTTTTAGATCAGTGTGTGCAGTTCGTTCAGTGCAGGCTTTACTTAACTCAGACACGTGAGCTTTTTCTTAACGCTCACACTAAAAGGCCCACACACGTGCGCAGGAGTTGATTGGACGAGCAGGGGTATCTGGGTCTTTGTTCTGCTTGGGTTGGTACTGTGGGTTAGCTTGGTTGTGAGAGCAGCATCAGGGTCCTCTGCGCCATAATGGCTCCTCGCGCGGGCTGACATGATACAGCCTAATTACTCAGAGGAAGAGAGGATAACACAGCTCGCCCCCCACAGTCGGGATTATTAGAATAAGATCAACCAGATACCTGAAGGGTCCTGTCCCTAATTTGTCTGTGGTTGAACAAATGAACCGACGACTACAGATGATGAAACAGTGAAATATCTTAACACATTGTGCACACTTTGTAGAGACACCCATGGTTTTTAATGACCCTTTTAATCCCCTGACTTTTGTCTTTAGATGCTGTGAGGTTTACATATTTGGTTGTGAGCAAAATGTCTTGATTTAACTGTTAGCTTTTCAAAGGTTTGTCGTGAACTTGACTGGTGAAAAAAACCAGTTACATTCATCAGATTCAGCACTACACTGTGTTTAGTGCTAATCAGATCAGAGATATTAAGATCAGTGGTGGCTGCTGGTTTTTTTTCTTTTTTTACAAAATTGTACTAAAAGCTGTAGAACATGTGAAATATTTTTTTTTGTACATTTTGCATGTAATTGAAATAATAAATAAATAAATGTTCATGCATTTGTATTAATAAAGGGTATTCCACATAAAAGGATGATTAAAATATGGTCAAATTAAATAGATGAATTGCCCATGACAAATTTGTTGAGTTCAAAAGTAATTTCAGTTTTAATTGGCCTCTTATTTCTGAGGCCTCTTATCGTGGTGCCCTATTGCTGCAGTTCTTGATTAAACAAAAACGTTCAAAGCTCAGTTTTGAGTCTGCTCAGTGAATATTATTAACTGTACAAAGAAAATATTTTTTCCTGTCATGTTTTCACATATCAAACTCATAAGTGCTATAAAAAAAATTAAATAAATAAATATTGGCCAGCTGCCTCTGGTTAAGATGCAGAGATGCTGAGCTAGTGAGTAAAGATCACACCTGCTCAGTATGATGAAGTTAGCATTGTCATTGTAAGCATGTTAGCATTTAGCTTTAAGCACCAACATGCAGGCTGTGGGAGTCAATATCACTGATAACTTATTAAAGAGCCTTTCATCATGTAGTTATTGATGTTGTTGTTATTTAGCAAATAAATTCTGCACTGGTAATTACTAGAGATGGGAATGACACAGGATTTTTAGAGTTGACTGTCGAGGTCCACATCGAATATTTGTTTTTGGCCTCTTTTATTTATTTATTTATTTGGTGAAAAAAATGCTGCTTTGCGATGATGAAGGTGCTGGGTGTTTTTTGTTGAGATGGACCTGCATCCCTGATGTGGATGTATGAAAAGCAGACTCCTTGCCACATAATTTGCACTGCACTGCTCTCTCATTGACTTTGGTAAAACTGTCCCACACCTTGCTCCTGTTATTCGGAGTGAGTGAGGTTCAAGTATCCCATTTAGAAAAACAATGTTTTGTTTTATTGAAAATATTTTATCTTACTTCATTGGGGGAAAAGAGGCACTTTATAATGTTTATTTGAATAAGCAATGTAATAACTTGAAAGATAAAATGCAATTCAGAAATACACATGAAAATCTCACAAGCTCCGCCCCAACAAGTCCCATTACTAGTAATGACTTCGTCTTCATCAGTTTGAGTCACTGAAAAATCTCGACTGAATTTTTAGCCTCTACACATAGACTGTAATCATGGAAAACCACCTCTCTGTCTCTCCTCACTGTACAAAAATGAAGCCAAAAGATCTTAGATACTGGCGCTGCCATCTTACTCTGATGATGTCATTTGCAGTTATTGAGAAAGGAGCCGCAGTAGCGAGGTCCCGCCCATAAATCAGTCCAACTCTGGTGTCAATCAGTCATTAGGGTCTGTTAGCTAATGATCACCTGCTAAAGATAAAGTTACATCTCTTTTCTACCCTATGTACAGTTCACAAAAAGATGTCTACAGGTGAGTATAACTGACAGCTGTCGATCATGACATTTCACTCACATTTTACACCATCAAATGATGGTAACCATAAAAACCAGGGATATCAGAAAATAGATACCTAAACAAACAACAGTGTGATAAGAACTATGCGAAATGACAGAAACCATCTTTGTGAAAAATGCATTTGACAGGTACTTTGATTTTTTTAGTTTGGGCTGGGATTTATTACCTGCAGGCCCCCCTCCCTGTGGGTGAGCCCTGAGGCTGATCCACTGGGCCCGCAGCAGTTCTGCCCTTTGGAGCCGCTATGAGAGCTTCCTGTGGGAAACCCTGGTGGGAAAACTTGCATGAGCTTCTTGTGATAACGGCACAGCTAAAGTGCAGAATTTTGTTGGTGCTGTCACAATCACCCATTTTATTTTTTTTTTATGTGCTGTCTTTTCCATAAATTTCATCAACAAGGGGTAAAATACATTTTTACATTATTTATATGATATGAATGAGAGTTTAATTAACCTGATTCATTCTGTCAGATACAACAGAATTAAAAAAAAAAAGTGGAAGACAAAGAATCTGGTTCTGTTAGTGTTGTATTCTCATGTAAGTGTTTTCTTTTAATGACATCCTTGATGTTACTGAATATACAAAAACGTTTTGGAAGGACTCAAATCTGCAAGGTGGGGTTAAATACTATGATACTCATTGTTCACTGTTAACAGAGACGAGATCACTCAGAGGCGCCAGTTTGTGAAACTGAACCAGAATTTAAAGTGAAATTTCATAAGCTGTAGTTTTCTCAACTTCTCAACATCTTTAACTTTCACACCCTGTTAGTGGTGCATGTCACAGAAATTTAAGCTCACTAATTGGATTCTTTCTAAAAAGTACCTGGGGAGTCACCGTCTTTTAGTTTTCATGTGTACAACAGATCCAAGCCATAGAAGTGCTCCAAACTAAAGTAACTCCTCCCAACTCACAGCTCTATTGTACAGTAATGTTCTAGTTTTTATATTGTGGATTTTCTCAGATGCACTGAAATAAGTGGAATCACCTTTTTCAAATAGAGACACAGACACTTTTACAAGAATCAAACAATAACATGAAAAGTTCCTTATGAAATAACTAAATGTATAAAAGCTATAAAGAGTAGGATTTGTCAGCTGCTGTTTGAAACATCTTAAAAATGCACTTGGACTTACAACTGGCTGCTACATCTTTACATTTGAGTCCTGCACTTCACCTTGTTTTTAGGAAAATCCTACTCATAAAGTCTGATCTATATTTCTACAAAAGCTATAAAACACTTTGACACTTTGTTTTTTCTGATTTCTTTTTATAAGAATATAAATAAGAATGCAGAAAAATAAGAAAACAAGTAAGGTATATAGAAGTTGCTTCCTCTCATGCGTCTTTCAGCATCAGTGAGGTGTTTAAAGCTGCAGGAGGAAAAGAGAACCTGAGAGAGAGAGAGAGCGAGAGAGACGCTGCTAATATGTCATTTTGATTTTACAAAGCCAAGGATGGGAACAAGTTGTTGGGATTTAACATGTCATACATGCCGATGAGCATACAGAAACATAGTAATAAGAACTTTTTCGGGGGTAAAGTGATACCAAGCATTCCTCAGCACTACTGTAGTTTACACCATGTGCATTTCCCCGTGCATTCTCTCACTCTGTCTCCCTCAGTCATCCACAACACACACCAGCCCATAGACAGAATTGTTGGTACCCTTTTGTTAAAGAAAGAAAAACCCACAAAGGTTTCTCAAATAACTCGACACTGACAATTAAAAAAAATACTGAAAATGAACTAATGAAAATCAAACACTGCTTTTGAATTGTGGTTCAACAAAATCATTTTAAAAAACAAACTGTCCAGGACAAAATCGATGGTGAGTTTTCCTGTCTCTGGGGTACCAAAACGGTTGTCCACATGTGTATAAATGTTCACAGTGCTGTTGGCCGCTCAGGTAGTCTGTGGTAATCACACTAGTCTAAATGCTCCCTCTATGCCTCTAACTTCATTTTGTTTTGTGATGGGGATTAGGCATGTTGAATTTATTTATTTAATATAAATACATACATACATACAAGGTATAACTACCTGCTATAAATGACCACTATAAATGCTATCCAGTGTTTGATGGCTACTGTGGTAGGCCTTTGTCATTATAATCTTTGCATTAGTCATCATATGTACAGTTAGGAACAGAACTGCATCCAGTGACATATGCAGATTTGAAATGATCATAATCAGATATCTGAATTGGTGAATTGATATCCTAATGATTGTGCTAACAAATCTGATCATTAGATAAAATCAGTGATGTAACCTAATTACAACAGCAGCTCAGATAAAGCTTTCTCACAGGAGATGTGGAACTTTGGTTGTGCTTTTTGAAGGAAAAGGTTTTGATTGAAGCAGGATTTTGATGTTTAAGCCACAACGCTCTCTTATGTTTACCCTTGAAAACTGTTTTGTCAGTAATTAGACAAAATGCATTTTTTCATTCCTCATTGACAGGGAGATGGTGTAATTGAGCTGTAGAAAAGCTTCTAATATTTAACTTTCCAACTCAGCTGACAGCGCTGACAATGTAATTAAAATCATTTCACTGTGCTGGAGTTTCTGTGCATTGTTTAGGTGTGAGCGTTAGTGCAGGAGTTGGAGTGTTTCACTTTGAGCTCAAGTTTTGTAACAGGAGGAAAAGACAGTGATGGTGGATGAGTTGTGCTTATCCAGCCCAGAAAATTACGTCCAAATGGGAAATTTCTGCACTTTAAACATTTATATCTACTGCCAACATCCATACTATACTGTTTCCCGTACCTTACGGGTACATAATTGCAATTTGCATATTGTGAAGAAAGCGAGACATAAGAATATTGGTAAAATTAAAAAAAAAAAAAATAGCAAGAAAAGGTTATTTGTGCTTTGACGTTCTTGTCTGCTGATACGGTTGGTTCACCACATACATATTGTACCTTTGGTGTACAACAGGCAACACGCTCTAGTTAGCAGGGAAATGCCATTCCAGTCATTTGGCAAACACCTCAGTGTAAATTGATGCACCTTTATATACATCAATGGCAATTAGGCACAGTGTGTTATGCAAAAATAATTCAAGATGTGGAAAAAAAGCCATCAGGGACTTACTTCCTAATCCTACAATTTATAGCTGGTCCTGAAACTTGGATTTTGCCGTATATCAGGTGAATCAAATTATCAGAAAATGTATAATTTAATGAAAATCTGCAGGATGCAATTATAATGTGAAATCTGTGAAAATGTGAAATGTGTGGGAACAAGAATAAAAAGAAGATTTTAGCACAATCAAACAGTATTGTCCTTCTTGTGTGGTGACAGGGTTATTCCAACGTTGTTTCAAGGTAAGATCAAAAAAGATATCGAGACACAGCTAACACACACATACACACACACTCATCATTAAATGAACCAGGCCATGAAATAAAAACCACAATAGAATTTGAGAAAATATATTAAAGATATCAGTTATTTATATTTTATACATTGCCACGTGACTGATCAGATGTCAGCGGCCTAGCAGCAGCTTTCCGTGAATGACAACATGATGATATCGCACAAATAAGGACCTTTCTGGACCATCTGGGGCTTTGTCCATTGGATGATACACACTCATACGAGAGGCCCTGCAGTGTGAGAAGGATTTATAAGTAAAGCCTTTATAAGTGAGACTGTTCATGTGTGTGTGTGTCTGTGGGCAGAGTCAACGGGAGGCTGCAAGTATGTCCACATAAGAAAATGAAATCCCTGTCCAGACAACAGCTCCCAGTGGGCGTCATGGCGTCTGGAGATACTGCTGCTTCCCTGCAACAAAGAGAGAGGAGGAGGACGAGGAGGAGGAAGGAGAGGTCCCATGAGTTCAGGATATTTTCAATTTTAGAGATGTGAATTCAGCCCAACAGCCTGAAGCTTTCACTCAAAATGACAAGGCTGTGTTTTTGTGCGTGTATCAGTGTGTATCTCTCTCTCTCTCACACACACACACACGTCATTTAATCAATCTCTTTGGTCGTCAAGCCTGCACAGTCATATACATCAGGTGTGGCATGTGCATACTTCATATCGCCCACCCCGATAGATTTATCATCAGAGGTGAGCCCGTGCTTTATATCCCTCCTCAGCCATCGATTGGCCGGATGCCTTTTGCTCTGAACTTCCACTGGGAGCTGCTCCATCTGAAGATGGAAGTCCACAGCTTGTCACCGTGACACACCGGCTCTGAGAGAGATCAGCTAGCAACACTGAAGCCATTTTCTACATTCGGTCTCGAACTTCCTCCTCCTACCAGCTGCTGTTGATGTATTAGATGATATAACACAACCTTCCTATAACAAATGAAAGGTTGAATTCTTAAGCAATATAGCACACTGCTCACTTCAGTGCACTGTGCGGTTTTGCTGCCAGTCATACTTGGTCTGCTATGACCGGTGGCAAATATCGGCTAGTGTTTGTCAAGTTAAGATCTACTGTCCTTCTGTTACATTATTTTCTAGTATGTCACCAACAAGAGGTTTTACCACACATCATACCTCACTCGGTGATGTATACCACATTCAAAGATGACTCCATCCATTTTTATGAGAGTTATTGACTGTGCACTCTGAGCGAGGCTCCATGGGTCTTTCTGTTTTTGGGCCCATTAAGCATGTGTCCTTTTTCCAGCCTAGCCGGTTGCAGGTTGGCTGAGAGGCTTTGGCCCATGCAGCATTTCTGTATGATGATCCTGCAGTGACATCAGGAAGCTCCTCGCTCTTCGTGTGTGTTGGGCGTGGAGGTGGTGAGGAGGCTATTGTGGACGAGAGTGTGGTGCTCGCTCTGTGTTTAGTACACTCCTTTGGATTTCTTCTTAAGTTTTAATAAATTTCTTCCTTTGCAGAGAAGATTTCCCACAAGTGACCGTATGGGTACTAGAATTTAATTTGGACAAGTAGTCAGCATGTACAGCATCATCAGTGTTAGGGCT
This sequence comes from Amniataba percoides, assembly GCA_037176925.1. Taxonomy (NCBI): domain Eukaryota; kingdom Metazoa; phylum Chordata; class Actinopteri; order Centrarchiformes; family Terapontidae; genus Amniataba; species Amniataba percoides. The sequence continues at coordinate 23,894,554 of JBAJHX010000053.1, read as the reverse complement.
GGGCCACTCTTCAGTGCTGCAGTGATAAAAAAAGACTAGTGTATTTTTGTGCATGAATGTTAAGGTTACCCCATTTCTCACCCAGTGCATGATGGGATAGGCTTGACAAGCAAAACAAAAGAATGGATGGGTGGATGTGGCATGAATTAGTGTTATTCGGGGTTGATCGTCATCTGGTGAACATGCCTCCATGTTAGTGAAGCTGACACACACCATACAATCTGTCACCTTCACTAACACGGTCTTCTTCAAGATGCAACGTGAATCTATAGTCCTACTGCTCTTAAAGAAAAAAGGCACACACAAGGAAGGCCATGTTATTCATTTCTGACACACAGACACCTATCAAGGAGGGATTTCAGGTCAGATCAGTTTATTTGAGTAGAACAGATCATCATCAGTATCAGTATCATCATCGAAATAATGAGCAGCCTATTTTATAGGAACAGAAAAAAAAATGAATGAATAAAATCCAAGATTCAGTTTGTATGTCTTCTGGCTGAGTGACATTCATCCCACTAATAACTGATGAATTATTACCAGACTCATTCATGTTGTATGATTAATGTGACAATAATACATTACCTTCTTTTACTTGCTGTTTTAATTAAGTATTTAATTAAAATTATTCCCCAGCAGCAGGAATAAAACCAAGAGAGGTCCATGACCTGTTATTTTCACCAAAAATGCACTGACAAGGCCATATCATAACAGCCAAAATGTGCAGATGTCAGTGTGTGTAAGAGCCATGTAACTTTATGCAATCTGATGTGATCCCTAAAAAGATGTGTATAGTGCAAGACAAATGTAATATTTGTTATGTCACTGGAACTTGGGCCTTACTGTCAAAAGGAGGTTTTGGCTGTGACAGATCATGTATTTATTTTGTTCAAAACAGAGCTTCACCTGAAGGCTACATGATATCAGTGCTGACAAGCTGAACATGAATGTGCCTTTTCAGATACGAGGGACCAGTAGATGCTGTTTGAACTAGTCATGCCCTGAGCACTGTGATGTAGCAAACCCACTATCAGTCAAATGTGAATTACTCATGAAACATTGATTGTCTCTCTCCTCTTTGCTCATCGACGGGGGATATTTGGGTTTTAGCTTGAATGAGCTGGTGTCATGGAGCTACAAGCGGCTTTGAAAGGTGTTTGCTGTTTTCATTCTTTACTAAGCCCTCCTACGGGTCCCTTTAGAGAATCTGTCCCTCCCATCCAACCCTTGACAATATTTGAGGGACTGTGTCAATGAATACCAATTCCCTCCTCAGAGAGCCTGAGACAACATGCTTGTTTTATGTGTGTTTCAGTCCTCTGCAGGGGGTGGAGGGTAAAATCAAAATTCTGAAAGGCAGACTTACATCCTTTCACAATAAAGGCTGGACTGAGCAGCAGCTGTGTTCCAGGCAGTAAAGCCCTCTGCATTTTTGATATTATTGGTCAGTTATTACAGACATACCAGAGTTGTGTATGTGTGCAGATAAGAGAAAACTGCACTGCAGAAATGCCAAAGATATATTTAAGGTCATTTAGAAAGAGTTTCTTCTTTACACAGTTTGTCTAGTAGACAGCGCTGACAATTTCATTCACTATAATAAGTTCTGCTCAGTACATGTCTTGGTCGTGGTCCTTTGATAACCAAATCTATTTTATTCTCACCAGAAATTTCTCATAAATATGTTTAGATGCATCAAAAGTGATCCACTGCTCATTTGATATTGAGGATTACGGTCCAAACCTGAACTGTTAACAGATAATACGGCATGACGTTTCATGGGGCACACAAACAGAGGCCGCCCACAGCTCCCTCTCCTTCTTCATGCCAACTTTATACTTCCTTGAGCATGAAAACTGATTCATGACCTTGGGAACAGCGGAGGCAAAATAATCTGAAGTTAAGATCTGCAGACCAGCTTTTTCCAAAGAGCTTTCAGTCACTTCTCATGCTCTTCATCAGAGAAGGGAATTTTTTGCTCAGTTCTGTCACACTAACAAGAGGTGAGATGCAGTTCAAAACACTGAAGCTAGTAAGTGGACAATGGTTAACATTACTTTGCTAACTCTTGTAGAATACCTATGAGCATTGAATATATTAACTTAGTCTGAAAAAGAATAACAATCTTAGTGATAAATCCTATTAGATTTGTTTTTGAGAGTCCACTCAACATGATTCTTACAACCCTGGAGCATTGACACTCCCCCATCCACTGATATAGGCCTAGTTGTGTGCTGAATGTGGATATGGAGATATTTGAGGATTGACCACATTATTATATAGTCCACAGTTTGAGTCAAACAGGCTCCAGGTCATCCTCTGTTTGCTGCCTTTCTCTCCTGCGTCTCAGGTTTATTTATGAATAGCTTATCCTGCAAGTCAGAGCTTATTATCTTATTATATTGCATCCCTTGATAAGACATGGAGTGACTCTGCTGAGAGTGCTGCGTTAAATAAAGATGGAAACAGTAAAGAGCTCAAACTCAGCACCAGTATCGGCCTAAAAAATCCAGTATGGGTCAGATTTTAGGAGGCAAAGCCAGTTTTTCAGCTGTGTTTTTGTGTAACCCAGCGGTTAAGTTCGACTGTGGGACTTAATCGTATGTCTACAGGCAGTCTGCCTTGGGAGTACAAACCAGAAACAAGGACACGCAGGGATTGGGGGAGAGAAGTCCCAGCACAGGTTTCCCCCCAAAATACCAGGTAGTTCAAAGCAAAACAAGTGGCAGAGCAAATATCCCATATCCCAGATTTCCTAGCCTCTAGCTTGAGGCAACAGCAGTGCTGAGATCTGGGGAACTGGAGAGCTTTATCGATTTGGATGTTCCTTAAAGGTTACACTGTCTCACATCTGCCTCCCCTGCAGACACACAGAAAGAGAGACAGAGAGACTTCCAGGAGAGCCTGCCATAAAGCATCGCAGGCGGGAGTATTTTGGAGGTATCTTTTTATTTCATGCATGACAGCTCTCACATTTGTTTCCCTCCCTTTCCCGTTGGCCTCCCCCTCTTCCGCTAATGCTCCCCCACCCCCTCCACCTCCCTCCTCCCTTTCTTTCCATCTTCAGGGTTCGCATTCAAATGACGCTGCATCCTGATCCAGCCGGATGGGACCGAGGCACGGAAACAATGTTCGTTTTGAACCTTTCCTTTCTCAGTGCGAGCGAGGCTCTTCGGCCTTATGTAAGCAATTTATTCTGCAGTGCTGATACAGCTGAGTGATGTGTTATAGCTCATACACAGAAATTACAAGGCTTTTGAAATTTGGGCCGCCTGATTTATATGTATTAAATGTCATGACCACATATAAATTGCACATCCCCTCCTAATTATGCAGTTGGCAATAATCTTCTCTAAGTTATGGTCTCTCCTGAGTTGTATCCTCAGAAGCATACAATTGAGAAAAAAAGCTGACAGATATATGTGAGGGTATGCAGTTTGCTGCAGAGCTGGGAATTGGGGAGGAGGAAGTGTGTGTCAAAACAGAGGGGAAAAACCAAGGTAATTAAGCGTAGCAAATTTGGCTGGAAACTCAAGTCAAACCTCTTGACTTACAGGGCTGCCACGTCAGCCGCAATTCACTCACAGTCAGCCGACAAGGTAGGCTGAGGAGGCCACCAGGGGGTTACGGTGAGAGATAAGGAGCTGGACTACAAGAGGCGTGCTTGACCCCTGACCCCGGTGAGTCAGAGGAGGAGAGGCCACTCAGCAGCCTTGAGTTGCCTTCAGTGGTTCAAGTGTCATTCTCGCAAATGGAGGAGAGGAAAGTGAAGGTAACGCCTGAATGAGAAAGCTCTGGTGTGGTAGAGACCTCTGTCACTGGCTGCTCGTTACTGAGGCTTCTTATGCGAACTGGTCCAATGTGGTTTCACTGATTTCTCCACATGTTCCACCTCTGGTTTCACTGTGCTTCTTGAATCCAGCACAAGGCCTCTGATAGGTATGGAGCATCTCTCCTTTCAGTGCCCTCGGTTTGCCTGTCAAGCTTGTGCTAAAGGACCTCCCTCCTCCGCCTGCCTATCACATTTCACTCAAAGACCCCCCTTCAACGGTGCCTGTCACATTTTTATTTTGAATGTCACTCCAGCGCCCTGGGTTAAATGCTTCAACAGATCCACAATCCCAACAATCTGCTTGTCACATGAATCTCTGACTAGTGGGAGGTTCCTCTGTGTTTCAGCCTCTCTTTGCCATGAAAACAAGTAAGCAGGGGTTGTGCATAGAAAAACCACGCAGCCGCCGCGCTCTGATGGGCGGTAATCCCACTGCTCATCTTGCCGGCGCTCCGTCTGCTGTACATCCTGCAGGTCAGTCTCAGGCCTCTTCCCACTGGCTTCTCTTTTGCTCTCCTCCACCGCTTGATGCTGCTGCTTTGCAATAAAGCAGCTAAACTGCAGTGTGAGCCCTTGAAGCAGCAGCGCTGGCTTCGGGGGTAATTGCGCTGGGGTTCTCAGAACGCTCCAATTCCCTTAATTATTAATGAGTGTTATTGTAAATTATGGATTATTAGCTGCCCTCCACAACACCACACGCCTCACGGTGCTGGCAAATGGCAGGAACAGGTGAGGGAGAGAGAAACCAAGAGAGGGAGCTCAAACTACACCACGATGTACGGGAGGTTCGGAGGAGCAAGTGTGAAAAAGAGTTTTGGAGAGGAGCTGGGTGCAGGAGGGTGAGGCAAGCTGCCAAGGCTGCCCCAACTCCATTTAATCACTCAGCTGTTCCACTGTGCGCTGGCTATACCAGTAGCCGAGCTCGCTGCAAAATTACTTACAAATCACTCGTGTGATTTTTCATTTAGATGCCGTTAAGCGAGAGAGATACTGATCAGATCAGAATGGGGACGGCGTGCACGGCTGTATTTGGTTATTTTGTTTCCACTGTCAACACGCCTCCTCCATCTTTTGATGCAGAGATTTGGGGGGCTGAATGTGGGACTAATTGAGTGGGTCAATTGCAATGCGAGATGGCATGCGGCACGCAAAGCCCTCATCATTAAATCATTACAAAACATTGAATATGGATTTGTGTCATTTAATTCACAAGAGGAAGGATGCTTGCAGAGACGCTAAGTGAATACAGTTCATGCTGATTGCAAATATGGCTCCATAAAGAGAAATGACGGCTTTGTTGGTGTGTGTTTGCACGGTGGTTAATTGACTTATCTGAGTTTAGCATCTTTGTCTAATCATCCACTGTTTATTGGATGTTTAGCTGAGTGTCTGCAGATTTTCCTCCATTAAATTTTCATATGAAAACTCTGGTCATGACCGTCTGTATGCACAGATCCACACACACCTCCATCAAAAACCCAGGTGTGATGTTAGGATTCCTGTTAGGATTCCAGTGTTTGAGTTTCTTTTCAGCAGTTTTATTACCTTATACTGTTCAAAGACATTAAACAGAAAAAAAATCCACACTCCAACTCGCACTTGACATACGCCAAGAAGACACAACGTGTTACTCCCTTTTAAATATCTTTACACTGGTTGACAGTTTTAGTTTTTATTACTTTCAAGGTACATCATGGTTTATCCCCAGATTATACCTGAGTTACTTTCCTCTTTTCAAGCTTCATACAGGCTGTGGTCCTGCTGACTGTTGCTGTCAAAGTCTAAAACTAAATGGGACTTTTCCAGTTATGACCTCTGCATGTTACTTTGTAGTTCAGTCACATTCCCAACACAACTCCTGTCCGGACGTGCATTAAAGGATAAAGCTGCTATTGTTCTCTCTTTTTCTTCATCGATACAACAGCTGCTGGATAAAAGGTAAAAATTGTTCTTCTGTGTACACATTTAAATATTTACAAAATGTGTGTATCTAAGTATACAAAAAAATCTAAACTGAGGTTTTCTATCCTTGGCTGAGCTACAGAAGATATCCAGGCTTTCTGTTTCTACTGGTCTTTTGGTAATATATACATGGAAGAGTAGTAATTTAAACTTTAAACAAAGATAAAAGTGAAATCCTTCTTGCCAGCCCTAAAACAAAAAGAGAAATGCTGTTTAATTATCTGGGAAAATTAACTCCCTGGATTAAATCTGAGGCCACAAGTCTGAGTGTTATCTTAGATTCAGATCTAAGCTTCAAGTCTCACATTAACAAGGTGATGAGAGCATCAGTTTTACACCTTAGTAATCAACCTTACAACGTTTAGAAATCAAAAAGATGCTGATAAACTGATACGTGCCTTTATTTCACACTGACTGTATTACATTATTAGACTTTTTACAGAACTGAGAGAAAAGAAAAACTGGGAGACTTCAGCTCTTTGAAAACTCTGCAGCTGGCTATTAACCAGGAGAAGAGAGCACATCCAGTTTTAGCTGCTCTGCACTGGCTTCCTGTAACATTTAGAATTGATTTTAAGGTCCTCCTCTTTCTATACAAAGCCCTTCATGGTCTAGGACTCTCTTATTAACTACTCGCCTTCAAGAACACTGCGATCCTCTGCTGCTGGTTTATTGAAGGTTCCCAACAAAAACATACCTCTACACTTTAGCCTTTAACCAGTCGTGGCTTTAAACTCCTTTTTTTGTACTTGTCTTCACACTTCTGCTCCGCTGCTCTTCTTTTAAAATCTTATATTCATTTCACTTGATTATGTGCGTTCTATACATTTTATCCTATGTATTTTATTTAGCTTTTGACTTTACTGCTGTCATTATCGTTGAGTAGATTTTATTTTCCATCTCATGCCATGCGTTCAGTGTATTATGACATTTCATCACAGTTTCCGTGCTCATTCTGTCTTTTTTCAGGTGAAGCTCTCTGTGCATGTCATTTCTTTACCGTAAAGCTTCTTTGAGCAGCATTTCCACCATATGAATGGTCTATACAAATAAAGAATAAAGAAATGCTATAAAATATTATCCTTTCTGGACATCTGTCATTCCATCTATTGCTGCTTGATTCAGAATCATCTCTGTTGACTGCAGTTGGTCCAAAATGTAGCAGGAAGGATTTTTACCAATCCAAGGGAGAGTTACGACATCAACCTTGACATACCCAACTAGACTAATGGTGTTCTGTCGCGTTCCCCAAACTAATCCTGTGACTTTCTGACCTCCTCCAAGCCAATCACAGCAGGACGGGTCCTTGATCCGGCCCAGTCAGAGCCGACGTTGTTGTCCTGCACAGGGATGTCTTGCTGGATTAACTCTGGAGAATATTTTTTAAAAGGGGTTTTAAAGCTGACAAACAGAAATGCGTTTTCTCTTTTACAACCCTCAGCATGCTGGTATCTTCACTTTTATTATATTTGACCTTTTCTCTGTAAAGTCTTTTTTTTAATCTTTTTTATCTTGTTTTATTCATTATTGTCTCTTAAATCTCCATATTCTTATTTTTATCTGCACTGTGAAGCAACTTGTAACTGATGAATACAATTATATATGTATCTAGATGTTTTTTTACTACCACAGTTGTTAATAATCTTTTTTCTTTGTTTTCTGTAGTCCTTCCTCCTCATCTTTTTTTATTGCTACCTGGTCTAAACTGTTATGTTCACGTAGTTTGTCTTTATGTTGTATTGGTTTTATGTTTGATTTTTGTAATGAGCTTTGTAATTGCTGTTTCCAGTAAGTGCTATAAAAATGAAGTGTATTATTATTATTATCATTATTATTTAGTTCTTGTGGGGCTTGTGTGCAGCTCCGGGCTGCGATGCGTCTCTCTACATTGAAGCCTGCAGCAGAATACGCCCGGGCTGGCAGGCAGCAGCACAGCATAGATTCTATACTGGATTAATATCTTTGCAGCCTTTATCATCTAATAAAACAGTTAAATTCAGACTGCTGGTGAGAGGAAACACAGGCAGAAATGGAAATATGGAGACAGTATAAAATATGGCGAGGGCTGAAGGGAAGATAAGAATCAGCTTGAAACACAGGTATAGACTAATAATTTTCCAGATGAGATTAGGAATTTGAAATAATATTAGTCACGCAGGACCCCTGAGACGTAACGTTCATTTTCCACATCCCCGTCTATCTCTGAGCCTTTGTCTCCCAGTCTCATTAGCAGCACGATTTTATATCTTATTACATCAGCTGCTTATTGCTGAGAATCAAAGGCAAATCTGTACCACTGCTTTCTCTTTCATGTTTGTCCCTTTTGTCCCACTCCCCTCCTCCCCCCGTCTCTCCAAAGGATGGTAAGAATTTTAATGACAGCTGAGAGGATTCCAGAGATTTAATAGGAAATTGCGACTGTCACTCAAAGGATCTGGGATTATACGGCAGGCAAAAAAAAAGGAGAAAGAGACAGGGAGAGGGGTGTGATGGAGGGACAGAGGGAGGAAGAAAGAGAAATCCTGGTTTTGTTCAAACAATGAAATGAATTGTATTTTTGTTTTTAATAGCCATGCAGGCTCAACTCCAGGAGGCAGCCATTCACACCCACAGTCTTACACAAAACCAGCACACACTGGAGGTCTGCAGCAGGAAGATTCAATAGATTACAGTATTTTCAACGAGGTAAAGCTGTTCTCTTGCACATGTACTGGCTTCCTTTGGGAAATATGTTTGTATATCATACGTATAATGTACATTATTTTAGGCCTCCCAGTGGACAGCTCCACTGCCTCTAAATGTTATTGTTAGTGGATGAGGACTGGATCGAGCCTGACAGCCAGTATGTCCTGTTCATTAAGCAGAAACAGTCAGCCTCCTGTGGAGATTTATGTTTATCGTCAACAGCAACAAGCACACATACTGTGATTATTACCATGGAGACCTATGCTATGGACTGATGAGCCCAACAGCTCACACTGGATATTGCCACTGATAATGATGATAAACCTGGGTACAAAATTCAAAATGTTCAATGTTGCAGGGTTTTGGGGCAGATTTAAAGAGAAGAATGTCGGCGTATGAGGGGATAATAAGATGAGAGTCAGTGTCTGCGCACACGTCCGCTGCTGGACGGCTGGAGGGTCATTCAGCCGGAATACTGAGCCGCGTGTTCGTATGAGTGGAGCGACGAGCCGGGCTCACACACAGAGTGCTACTCCCACCTACTGGACAAAGCAAGAACAGAAACACACCCACACATTTTTTTGTGTGTTCTGCCTGTGTATTTGTGAACATATGTGTGTGTGTGTAAAGCTTATAGAGAAAGAGAAAGTGAACAATGGTAACAAATTTTTTTTAAAAAGCATGTCATTTTGACAGCAAATCTATTCATCCAATCCCTCATGAATGATATGGCGATCGTTGTCATGCTTCATATAGTTCAGGTGACCAACAAAAGGAAAGGAATTGGACAAATTGTCATTAGCTAAAAAGATCTATGTGGCACAACACTTGCAACACGATGCATCGAACATTGAGCACTGTGGCTGTTGTCTCCTTATACCAAATGTTTTAAAGACAAATCCAGAAAGACAACTCAGCACTTGATTCGAAGTTCTTTACAGCTATTCTGTCACCACCACACTCACATGACTAACATGACTGTTTGTGAGGGTTGTTTCTCATCTACTCCAAATATAGTTCTTGTGGTTGAGCAGAGGTGTGTGGTGAGGAGGAGCAGTGAGGATTTTACTTATCACTCGCACTATTGGGAGGCTGTGGTGAGAAAGAGCGGGTCGGAGATGCCCGTCCGTCTTTGATAACATGTTTGTGGACTGAGAGTCTACACTGCATGGTGCGGTACCATCGCTGATCACTGATCTGTCTGACAATACATCCACACACAAGTGCAGAAAAACAAGAGCATATGGAAGCAGCCCACAGTCCTGACACACAGAAACACCCTGCACACATCCCGAACAAATCACGTTAAATGTGTTACTGACAAAGATTAAGGTGTCAGTATGCTTGAAACAAGCTAGTTAAAACAATGTGTCATCTGTCTCCAGCTGTTCTGATTGGCTGCTGCCTCTCTCTGTCCCACCTCAAAAACACAAGAGTCAACACAATGAGTTGCGTGTAAGGGCACGCACTTTGAGAAAGCCTGTTCTCTTAACTGTTTTAATCCAGCTGTTTAATGAATGTATTTGGTGCTTACACCGAGCGACAAATCCAAAACTCAGTGATTTTTAGAATTTTATCATTCGAGCAGATTGAAGTATTCCATTTGTCTTGTGCATTTTTTAAATTCTGTTAGTTTGAGATCTCTGCTCAAACTAAAAATAAAATTCTGTAGGTTGAAAGCAAGTTTTCTGCATAGCATGGATATGGAAAGACTGACCCACCTGTGCTTTCTGTTTGCTTTATATTTGTAGGGTATTTCATCTTGTGATAGAATAATGCATATGGTGTACTGTCTATGCAGAGTACCAGATGTAATCAGTTCTCTTGTCCTTGTGAACCTGTCTGTTTTAAGTGATTAAACCTAAATCAGATTTTTATTTTTTAACTTTTATAACAGCTTTGCTTCTGTGCTGCCTTGGGAACGTTTTAATCTGAATCTAAAAATGTGCATGCTGTGTGACCAGAACAGTGATGATGGTCAAGAAGATAGATAATGGAATCACAAACTGAAAGTTCATCAAAAGGACATCAGCTCAAAGTGAGACGTCAGAGCTGCTAACGATGTCTGATTGGCAGATTGATGTCAGGGAAGAAAGCAATGACAGCTCAACGACGGAGACAGAGAGAATTACTGACCTTAACTTACAAGCTATTATCTGCTGACTCTACAGGATTTTGGACAGAACATGCTAATTTTCTTAAAGAGTCTTAAGTATGTATATGTGGAAATTAATACATATAAAATCCATCCATCCATCCATCCATTTTCTAACCCGCTGTATCCTGCACTCAGGGTCACGGGGTGCTGGAGCCTATC
>JBAJHX010000053.1:23860200-23881460 GCA_037176925.1 Amniataba percoides | reverse complement strand
AATTTACTTCAAGGTGAAAATTCAGGTCCAAACCCTAATAAGTGCACAAACGCAGCACCCCGCCAGCCACAAAGCTTAAATCAGAGACAGCAAGCTTAATGAATTATTATAATTTTTTAAAAATTAGAATAAAGCAAAATATATGTTTTATGTTCTATGATGTATTTATTATTGTGCCTATTATTTCAAACTAAGGATGCCATCCCTGCATGCAATACATACTAATTCAACGCTAGCTAGAAAAGTGCAGAAAACCAATAAAGCAACAGGACTGATGAGTGATTGGCTGAGCTGCCAAGATTGACCTAACACACTCATTCATTCATTCATTATCTATACCTGCTCTATCCTGACACACAGGGTCGCAGGGGATGCTGGAGCCTCTCAGCTGTCACTGGGCGAGAGGCAGGGTACATCCTGGACTGGATGCCAGTCAGTCACAGGGCTGACATACAAGCTGTGTGCTTGTATTTTTCGATAACTGCAGTTTATTGTTACAAACCTGTAGCCACAATATTTCAGTCTTTCAAGATATAAAGTATTAAATTATTTACAATATTACAATGCAGTTCAATTGGACTCACTGCAGTACTTTAAAATCTATTTTACTCCTTTCTGTTTACATCCAGACATTATTTATCACATTATCAGCCACTGATACCTCCACTGCTCCAGTCTAGTCTGACACTGGTAATTCACACAGAGCAAACCTCTGTGATGTCTATTCTGATTTTGCAGAACAATCCAACCCAATAACTATATATCACAAATAGATGATATATATACAAACATATATATGATAAATTTTAAAATATATAAACACAAATATATATTATTTCTTTGCTTCTTTTTAAATAATCCAGGCCTTGTTTTCTTTTCGAGATGATCTTTGTGGTGAGAAGGGAGAACTACATGAAGTAAGTAGCCAAGCTGAGCTGTTGGATGGAGTGTTTGCTTTTCTGATTCATCTGTTGAGTAAATTTAACTTCTGTTCATCTTCTGAAGTCAAAGCTTAATGCACCAAGTCAGACAGAATCATAGCTCATAAGTAAGCAGAAGACCTCAGTGCCTGCAGCTGAGAAGACGTAAAGGTGCCAGCAGCCAGGCGCGATGCATGTGCAGGTGTTACAGCATGTGTGTTTTCTCACACGCAAGCCAGCTGGCTAAACTTAATCCAGGATAATAAAAGCTAGCACAGATAGTTGTACATTCTATATAGTCTAATGAAATATATTTTCTGATCTATTGTTAGAAATATTGTTTTCCATTTTTTTCTTTTTGTCTTGTATCACAGGTGAAATAAAAAGATACTTAATGTGGTCTTTAAATTTCATGAAACCCATGTTTGATGTTGGTAAATATATCATTTTGGGGTCTTTTAAACATTAAACATTTGCAGTAAAGCTTCAGTGTAATCCTATATAACTGCTTAGACTGGAGGATGGTGAAATTTGAAATGGGTCAAGCCATATTGTGAAATCACTTGTGTATTTCTATTTCTATCTTCGTTCATCATGCCGTACACTGCAGTGCTTATGGCCTACAATTACTCAACATAAAGCATGTAATTTTCTGAATATTATTGTACACGGGGAGAGACACAGCTAACAGTCTACCTGTACATGAAGGATTTTAACAAATCAGAGGATCCTTTTAGCTGCTGCCACGTTACAATTAATTACAGCTTTTTAATGTAATTCACAGCAGCTGTATTGTGTAGAACCTGCAGATTAATGCGACCAAGTGAAAAATACATCACTGGCTTTATATTTTGGGACATATAGAGTTACATGTCCACTTCCTTTGCTGCCTTTAATGAAGTCTTGAAACAGTAAGTCCCAACTCTAGAGGAAACTACCTAAGTAGCTAGAAGAGGCACTGCTTTGCACCGGATGTAATACATCTACGACACAGGCTTTTTTGGGTGATAAGCCCTTCCCAGGGTTGCTCAGTTACAACTCCGTGATTAATATTTGGAAAGGAAACTGATAAAGCTATATATGGGAGCTAACACCTGCAACCTACCTCGCTTTAGCAGGATGTCTGTCCATGGTCACTTTGTAACACATCATTCATAATCAATGACTTTCTTAATGGACTTTCTTATGATAACTCCATTAGTAGACTCTGCTCCTCTATCTGCCTTTGTGTGTTATTGCCTTGTAGTTTCCATCTTAGTGGGAAAACTGTTTTTCACAATAAATGCTAAATAAGTCCTATCTCATTTCGTTTAGTAATTTTATTTTCTTCAGTTGGTTCAGTTCACCTGCTGTAAGTTATGTTTTAGTTTACAGACCCAAAAGTACAAAAGTACAAGTATAGTTTTATTTAACCCTGACCCTAACCCTAAGTATGACAGCGTACTGATTGTTGGTTATTTTAATATTTATGTGGCTGTCCTTAATGAATTTATGATATTCAATCAGTATCAGAATATAATAATATAAATATATACAAAATATATATCAATATAAATTTAATAAGATAAATAAATAACTAGAGTAATGAAATAAATAAAGACAATAGAATATAAAATACAAATAAAATCTAAATATAAACTAAGTATTATACAACTGACAGATGTACAATAGATTATGTACAACAGAAACATATATACAATAGAAAGTGACGTGTTATTATAAAGTGGTGGTGCAGCCTGTTGGATGAAGCTTCCCTGAGCCTGCTGGTTCAGGCTCGAATGCTGCAGAACCGTCAGCCAGACGGCAGCAGACAGAACAGTTTGTGTCTGGGGTGGTAAGGTATCAGACCACATCAGTTTATCATTAGGGATGCACAAGATATAGTTTATAGTATCAGTTTTTTTTTTGTCTTCCTTCCTCATCCCATCATGTGTTTTTGCATTTTTACCACTGGTTGAAACTAAATTCAGTCACACCATTTTCAGTTTCCCAGTTCATTTCCACAAAATCCAGATGAATTTTTAATTTTTTTTTTTAATAGAGATGGAAGTCAGCTAAGTCTGAAGATATTGAAGTGCTCTCAAAAATAATTGACAAATTACTGGGGAATATGGGCAGCACAGTGGTGCAGTGGTTAGCACTGTCGCCTCACAGCAAGAGGGTTCTGGGTGCGACTCCCGGTTGAGGCAGGCCCTTCTGTGTGACATTTGCATGTTCTCCCTGTGTCTGTGTGGGTTCTCTCCAGGTACTCCAGCTTCCTCCCACCATCCAAAGACATGCATTAGGTGAATTGGCAACTCTAAATTGTCCGTAGTGAGTGAATGGTTGATTGTCTTTTATGTGGCCCTGCGACTGACTGGTGATCAGTCCAGGGTGTAACCCCGCCTTTGCCCTAAGACAGCACCCCGTGACCCTGAGTGCAGGATACAGCGGGTTAGAAAATGGATGGATGGATGGGGAATATTTCTTAGCTGTGATATCTTCAACCACTGCCTGCATCGCTCCTCTGCATCTTCTTTGAATCCAGAATAGCTGTATATAAACATATCAGGTTGATTGCCAGCTCACCTGATGGATTTGAAGCTCCACAAACAAATATTTTCTGTATTTACACCTCAATGCCAACAGGTCACCAAAAGACCAAGCACTGAGCTTTATGTGTATTTTAGTCACATTATTGATCGGATAATAGAAGATACAAACCCTGCCGGAGGTCCCCTGCTCTGCCTCAGGCCACCTCAAAGGCACCCAGCAAGAACCCTGCAGAATTTCCATTGGTTCTCGCGGGATATCAGTCGAGGAGCCTCAGACACAGTGGGGAACTGAGAGGGAGAGGAGCCGGGCAGCAAAGAAAGCTGATGGCCTCGGGCTCCATGGGGATTCTACGAGGGGTTCCAAAATAAAGCTATGCACTATAAATGGCATGACCCAATGAAAAACATCATATTGAGATCAGGGTGGAGACAAGCCAGCTCAGGGGAGACAGGTGACAGATAGACAGGTGGATGACCAGCTGCTTGAAAGAGCACAGGATAATAATCTTCAGGCTTGATGGGAGGCAGGCTGGGCTAGCAGACATGCTGATAAGGATAAAGCAAGCTGGAGACAAGAAGACACAAGGCTAATTGTACCAGGTTCATCATTGGCTAAAGGAAATGTGTCATGTGCTAAAGAAAAACAAAATCTGAAGCAGAAGATGCAGGGGAATACCACTTCCTGGGAAAACCCAGGATCCTGCATACAGACACCACAAAGGGACTTCAGGGAGCATGGTCATAAAAGAAAACTTCCTTATTCACTCACACATACTGGAACAAGTGGTAAAATCCGAGGGCTTCAGTGGATGGATGGAGAGGTCAAACCCCTGGGCCTGTGGGAAAAGAGAATGTGATTAACATAACGGAGAGAGACCAAAAGGGCAAAACAGGACTGGGCAGATGTTCCATTAGACATAGTTGCCAACACTGAATTTAAAAAAAATAAAAACAACAAAAAAACCCACACATAATTGTTTGTACTTATTAGCATGACAAAACCCAAACTTGTATGTACATTTAATTAACTAGAATACTATTTGCATTAAGCTAAGAACAATGCAAAGTACAATACAATATCTCTAACCCCTAACAATCTACTCTAACTGCTACCGTAATCCTGATCCTAATCCTAAACCTACACAATCTGACCTCACACAATCTGACCTTGTGTGATTTTACAATTCACTGAGGACATAAGAGATGCTCTGATCCCAACAATACCATACACACATATTAAAACTGTACATAACTGAATCAGATTTTCTTTGAATAAGATGCTCCATGACTTGCTGAGCAAAGAACCCTTTGAATAACGCTCTTATTTGTGGGTGTTCTCCTTACTCTACTTGAATGATTGTCTCAACAGGCAGGCAGCTGTAGTAATAGAAATTGGCTGCAGGAGCTGCACTGCCATCCTATGCCAAACCTCCACTCATGTCTAGAGGACATAATGGGATGCCTCAAACTGTATTCATAATTGTTTAACCCATGGTGAGTTAATGCAATTTGCACTACCACGCTGATTTGTCCGATATCGTTGGTCAGTGAAGAATGAGGCGACCAGTAATGGATTTTCTATGAATATAACCACACTCATTGATATGAGACCCTGCTTTGGAAGATTACACTATTAGTCCATGGTGATGAGATCTCTGCTGTGGCAGGAGATTTAATAGCAAGGGGAGAGGTTATAGAGAGAGTGGATTAAATAAAGCAGAGTGAATTGGTACATATAGTTGTCATTGATTCCCACCAATAAGCACTGTGGTGCAATAAGGCCATTCTGTTGGAGCTTTAATGAGATTGTGCATTTGCCTTGACAAAGTCTTGCTGTTATATTCTCTAACCTGTCAGTTAAAGACTGGCTGGACAGCAGTGAAGTGGCATTACTGGGGAAATTAACCTCTGCAAACCGTAGGACATTTATTTCTAACACTGGAACAGCATTTATTTTCATTATATTCATTTTCAAGTTGATATCATTTGTCTTTAGAGAGGGAAGAGAGACCTCTAGATGTGTAAATATTCTTAGTAAGAGAGAGAGGTCAGAAAATCAATCAAATCAGAACCAACATGGGTCTTTTTTCAACTGCTGCTCTCTTCAGCAAGTTGGTGTTGGTGTTATAACATGCAGTGCATTGTGATGCCACATCCAAGGTGAAGGGAGTCGATGCTCGTTGCATCATGGACTATTGGTAAGACAACATATGAGTGTCTTGCTAAAACAATTATATTGACCATGTTCACATAAGAACTGTTGCTGATATTCATTGATTCATTATATAAAGAGGGATGTTGCATTAAAAACACCCCAGAGAATGCATCAACCCCACCCTTCAATACCTACAACTTACTGAAAGAAGAGAATAGCTTTTCCTGTGTTATTTGGCTGCAGGGTACATAAGAGTCACCATAAAGCAGCTGCACTGTACAGTGTGTGTCAATACACGACTGTTAAAGTGGCAGCTGCATTTCCTTTCAAAGCTTTCACTGTGATGTTTTCTTGCCTTTTGCTACACAATACGCTTCATGAATAATATAAGAAGAATGGGAAGTTTTGGTTTAACATGCTAGTTTTGATGCAGGAACAACAGATACTGAAGTGATAGGAGCCAAAAACACAAATTAGTTAATCTATAAAAGATAAAGATGGGATGTCTTGTCTTGATTAATAGCTAATGAAACAGGAAATGTGCATGCAAATGTACATGTATATACCAGTAAGTTTATCATGCATGTAATAAAAGAAAATGTTGGGGAAAAAACATAATTTGCCCCAGAAGATGTCTTGTTCATCATAACTGGCAAACACTGCCTGGCACAATTACCCAGAGTGTGGTGGTAAACACATAAATCTATCTATGTATATAAATCTATCTAGATGATGATGAACAGTCACATTTATACAACTTTTCCAGAATGTCTGTTTTTAAATGACCTCTGGGTCATAAAACAAGCCCTGCATGGACTCAAAGAGGACACATTTCAAATGAAGTGACATTGAGTCAGTTTACAAGTTTGGGCATGACACCAACCATCACACCAAACCCTATTAAGGGTCAGTATCCCAGGCACAGGATGATCTGTGGGCTCGAGCACTCTTTCTGGAAACAAAAGCAAAAAAGGGCCTGATTTTATTATGCACACTGAATTGTGCATTGATTAATATGTTATGCTTGATGAATAATAAAGGAAGAATGGGAAGTTATGATTTAACATGCTGCTTTTGATGCAAAACCAAACTGATACTGAACTGACAGGAGCAGATTACACAAATAAGATAATCCATAAAAGATAAAGATGGGATGTCTCATCTTGTTTAATAGCTAATGAAACAGGAAATATGCATGTGAATATACAGTATACACAAATATAAGAAGTAAGTTCATCATGGCACGTAATAAGAGAAAATATAAGGGAAAAAATCAAATTTCCTCCAGGAGATAAAGTAATTCTTCTTCTTCGTAAATGCCAAACACAGCCTGGTGTCTATTACCCAGAGAGGGTGTGTGGGTAAACACGTAAACACACATACACACACTCTTCTTCTGCATTTCACAGACAGACACCAAGGAATACTACTAATTTCACATGCTATGCCAAAACATAGACATGCATACAGCTTTCTGGAGAACGCTCTTCCAAACAACCCTGTGCTTTCATCAGTCTTCAGCAACACACTCGCAAAGTTTGTTGAAGGATAGATTAAATTAATGCTTGTAGTTACCTACATTAACATTATGATTAACATTAAAATATAGTTTATTAATTATATAAGATATATATTAATATAATATATATTATATGATTCATTTAAACTTATGCATGCATACATCTTAACTGGTGGGTCTGGAAAAGCTCTGTCTAACCTGATGATGCTCTCTTATTCTTGACAAAGTGAAACAAAACATT
Organism: Amniataba percoides; assembly: GCA_037176925.1. NCBI lineage: Eukaryota > Metazoa > Chordata > Actinopteri > Centrarchiformes > Terapontidae > Amniataba > Amniataba percoides. Next base: position 23,874,091 of record JBAJHX010000053.1, on the reverse strand, counting down.
GCCCTGCAGAGCCACTCATTTAAACAACTTTACAATCAACACTGCATGCTGTTGGGTCCTCAGCAACACACTCAGTTGTGGAGATAATTGAAGGACAGACAGACAGACAGAGAGAGATTCCTTACATTTATCATTAGGGATGCACAAGATAATTTTCTGTGTCACAATAATAGATGTAAGCTGACTCCTATGAAAAAGCCTGTGTAGCACCGCCTATCAGTTATTACTGTTTATTTAAGCGTGTTTAATGGTGAACAGAAGGAACTTCACTGTGGCTGAGGCACATCAGAGCCATCATGACAACTCAAAGGACGTCACAGTGGTTCTACATCTGAGGAGCAGAGGGTTCAAAAAACATGGCGTCAGACAGCCAATCGTCTGAAAAAACTGCTCTGCCACTTTTCAAAGGAATAATGGGCATCGTGAAAGGTCCTGTGGTTTGACAAAAGAGGACGAGATGTGTGTGTCTGCAGAGCAGCATCGTCTGCTACAAACCCAAAACCAGTGTGCCAAAAAAGAGGAGCTGTGCCAACAGATGCTGCAGATTTCTTCAGCACATACAGAATAAGCCTGAGAAATTAAGGAGGAGATGAAGAGCCGAGGTCCGTTTGTTGGAGAGAGAGAGAGAGCGGTGCATGTACTTAAGTAACCATTCCTGTGGAAAGGAAGAAATATTACTATGGATTAAGATAATTAATTTATAATTACTTCTTTACCTCCTTCAGATTGGCCTTACTGACCAAGAAGACAAACATAGTTGGCACTAAAAAGATATTCAGCACAAAGGCTCTGAAATGTGCTGCTGGTATGCTGACCTTCTACCAGAGAAAGACAGTGCAGCAGTGGCTTAGATTTTCTGAGCTCTGTGCACACACGTGTGATTTAATGACGTCACAATGAGGACTGAGTTTTTCTCAGATGAGATGCTGCTGTTCAGCCAAGTTTCCAGTGGCTTGTGAGAGTGTCAGACTGGAGCGCATGTTAAAAAACATTGTTAAAATTTAAGGCCCAGTTTCTCTGAAATAGTAAACTGTATTTTTGATAGCTACTCTGTCTATATGGCATTATTAAGTTATAGATAACTGTAAAGTTTTTTATTTCATTTTTATTGTGTTCTTTGTTCGGCGTCAGTGACCGTTTCCTCAGCGCTGACAGAGAGCAGAAAAAACAGGTTCACACAGAACTGAGCTGTAAGTTGATGTCTGTGTTGGTCTGGTGGCTAACGTAGCCTGAAAGTGGATGTTAACTGGTACTTTCATAGTTAAATCAGAAATTGTGGGTGTAACTCGATCAGTTCTCTGTTTCCATGTAAACTTGGGGGAGGTGGTGATAATTTATTTCCTCAGACAGTAGTTATGAATGCTGGAGCATCTGAATCAGGCTGTGTTTCCACTGGCTCACAGAGGAGTTTTTTACAGAGCCCCGACAGGATAGCTACTTGCGATAAAAAGTGAAAAAAAAAATCAAAGTATTTCATGAGCACGAGATAGTTTCATGTGTTTGTCTTTTGTTTTTTATACCTCTTATACATGTGAAATCATGTTGGGCACTTTAAGTCATACATTAACTTTATCTTGAGACCCACTATTAGTTTTGTATAACCTTTTTTCAAACTGGAAGCTGTGAATCTGAAACTGACTTCAGCACCATTCTCCAGCTCTCAAAACTGAAACAAGCCCACCTAACTATATGTATCTACTATTTCATGCTCACGAGAAACTATTTTGTGCGCACAAGATAGTTTCACTTGCTCATAAAAGACTTCAGTTTTTGGGGTTTTTTTGCACATTCCTTTAGGGGCTCCGTAGTTTTGTTTAATCTTGTTTACAGATCATGAGATGTCAATGAATATGAAGACCAGAATATCGTTAAATTTACTGATGACAGTGTTATTATGTCCCTTCTCAGTCAGATCACTCGCATGGATCCATAATGCAATATTTTGTGGACTGACGTAACAGATCTTTTTTAGATTTATTTATATCCATTAACAAAGAAAGCACATAGAAAGTCTTTATCAGCCATTCATGGCACAAATGTTGAAATCATCCTGACCAACAAATACCAGGGAGCTGTCTTGAGAGTGTGGTGAAAATAAAAATGTCACTGTGAAAAAGTTCCAGCAGGGCCTTGACCACCTTATAAAAATAAAGTCCTTTGGCATAGATCACAGTATCAATGTCTTATATTATTTATTATCTTATTATTATTTTTCTTAATTATTTGCTTATTTTAATTGTTCCTTTATTTATTTAATTATATTTATTTTAATTTTTCCTTTATCAAACTGCCTAAAGGTGTTGTTCCCTGAAATGATTAACCTGTGCATGTGATGTTGTAGGGAGAGTATAAAGTGGTGATTACCGTAGATATTTTGTTTTGTCAGATTTTATCAGGTGTTTTGTGGAACATTTCAGCACAACCAATGTGAATGATAATGATGTTTTTATGATTCACACATTAAGAGACAAAGAGCTGCAAACTAACAGGGCGGGGAGGGAGATGTGTTATAAACTGAGCTGATAGTCTCCAAATCCACACTAACTATGAACCCAGCAGGCCGCCAAATCACACCTGTCAACACATGTCCATATTCCTGGATAAATTAGCACAGACTGTTACAGAAGGCATCTGTCTTTAAATACAAAGCTACATATTTCATATTGTGTATGTAGGCGGGTGCTTTAACTGCATCTGACAACAATCACAGTAGTTAAAGCAATATATAAAATAAAGAATTGTGTCTACACACCACTGCACTGTATGTGTGTGTGTATTTGTCTGGGTCAAGTAGTGAGTGAGAGGCCTCTGTCAGAACACAGCGCAATAAAAATTCAAATGCTGCTGCCTCAATCATGCAGACAGCACAAAATAAAAAAGTAGGAGGAAGACCAAGAGCCAAAGTCAATGAATAGCAGAGAGATGGAGACCGGAGGGGTGGGGGATGAGTGACGGCTGGATGGGTATTCTCATTGACAGTGTGTTTAGTGCTCATTGCCTGTGGCTTCATTAAGAGAGAGCAAGAGAGAGACAGTGAGGCCAGAGAGCAGGACCGCTGTGGAATAAAGCAGCAGTTAACAGTGCTTTGTGCCTGGCAGACATGCAGGATGTCTACTGACAGCTCCCAATAAAGACAGTCACGCATATAAGGAGACAGGGAACCTTTTCAACCACAGCTTTGTAATTAAACAGAAAGTGGACATAATCAGGGAACAGTCAAGTTAAATAGTACAAGGAATAAAAAGTTATGGTGTTGAACTTATCATTACTGGTAACAACTGGCACTACTGTGCTTTTGAATGTGTTTGGTGCGATTCAGATGAAGTCTTATGGGTTTGCTCACTTAGCTTGGTCTGTTTAGACTGGAACGACCACAGAAGGTGGATTATTAGTATGTTTTTTAGTGTGGTTTTGTGTATTTTATTTTGTTTCCTGCATGTTTTAACGGTGTGAGACTTTTAATTTGAAAAGACACCTGGAACTGTGACATCCGATGGTGTAATTTGCTACACCTGTAGAGGATGATTGCACAGATGTTTAAAAAAGAGACTGAGCATAAGGAAAGGGCAAGAAGAAGGGAAGGACAGGAGGCAGCAGGACAGGGGCAACAACACAACGGACACGCAACACCGTTGGACAGCGGGCCGCAGCACCGATGAGAGAAGGAGGAGAGAGAGGACTTCATGGTGCAGCGTGTCAGTAGCGGCCTCTAGTAAGCGGGACATCGTGAGGGGTTTTAAGTATAGTGACTGCCGTCTTTCTCCCTCCTCCGGTAACCAGATCCGAGTCGGCACGGAGGACACGAGCGGTGGTCCGGAAGGCCCAGCAACCAGGTCCAGTCGGCGCTTGGGCCTCACAGATGTAACCCATGTAGTCAAGCTTATAAATGTCAAGAAAACAATCTACAAAGTGAGTCATAAAATGGTGCTTCACAATGTGGTAACCATGAAAACATGTGCATGTCACCATGTCACCATTATACATCAGAAGGTTAAAAGGTGTATCGTGCTTGTGTCCTAGTGGACTACAAATCCAAACTTCAGTTGCTAAAGATTAATACATTTTTTGTCTGGTCCACACTGGATGAACACATTACATGTGTGTACATTCACTGTGTTGTAATAAAAGGTTACTTACCTAAAGAAAATAGACATATTGACATAATGTACACTTATGTTATTATGAATGTAATAACAAAGTGTCTTGATCCTGAGGGAAACTGTCGTGCAGCCGTTACAATACGAAGAGTATAAATAAATATCAATAGGGTGCTGATCAGAGAAGTCTTAAGTACAGGTAAGCGAATACATGTAATTCAAAATGTTGAAATTATGGCCATGATATCACGTGCAATGTCCCATTATGTCCCTTAACGTCCGTTAAGACAGGCAGCTGTAATAATTGTATTCCATATGGAGACAATAATCCAGAGGGAGCAGAACAGAGCTGAAATGGAGGCAGGAGCCTTCTCAACACCTCCTGTCTCTGCTGTCCATCTCTCGACATGACCTAGGTGAGTTGTAAAGCTTCATTGTTGCAGAAAAAGAATATTTCCTGCAGTGCACTTCTGTGTGACCAGCACATTGTGAAGAGGAAGAGAATCATCGTCCATGACACTCCCCAGGTATGGTGTTGATGGAGAGAAAAAGTAGGAGACGGGGACAGGACAACAGGAGCTTGATGAAGAGCTGAAGAGCTGGCAAAGAGATGAACACTGCGCCCTCTTATTGGCTCAGTTCAGCTCTGCGCTTCTTACCTGGTCACCAGTCTGATGCTCCACACAGCTGCTGGAGTTTTTGTCACTAAAGACTCTCTTCTTCTCATTCACTGCAGCCTTGATGTTGCTGGTGACTCAGTGTTGACCCTGTTGTCTGAAAGCAGCCCTGCAGAGCTTCATTCCCACTGTGATCATCTCCTCACCATCTTAGCAGCCACATGCTGTTATTGGGCTGGAGGCTTATAGACAGAAGGAAGTTTGTTTTCTGATCATCCAAGGGGAGGGAGGACTATGGAGCTCAATGCCTACCTAACATTGGTTTGCAGCACATGTCACACTGGTTTGACAGTCAGACTGCCTGAATGTGAGTGGAGCTGCAGACAGAACAATGCGGTTGATGTCCCTTGAAATCACAATGAAGGTGTTCAGGCGCTCCATCTGTAGTCTCACAGTGAGTGTATGGTTTATAATGAGTATATTATTTTAGCGCTGTGTTGGCTGAGGGGTTGAACAGTTTACTGTCTGGACATCAGTCTGAATGGCAGTCAGGGATGTCTTTGAGGAGTCACGTCTCTGTGAAACAACAACAGTGCCCAGTGTGACACTCCTGCTGCATATTCCTCTACCTACTTCTGGACTCCTTCGAGAGCACAGGTTCTGTCTTTGGAATAAAAGTTCTTTCCAGTGATGATCGCACTTGGTCTGAGCAGTGATATTGGTAAACTGCAGGTGTTTTGGATGTAAAAAGACTACTGATGAACAAATTGTTCAATCCATTATAAATACTGACACATTGGATACAGTGAAGTGATTGCTGAGTATAAATTTAGAGATGATTCTTGGTTTTCATCAGTATCTTCTATCTGTGATGTTTGGATATATGGATTATAATATAAACAAATAAAATCTAATTGACTATGACTATGTTTAAGATCATTCCTACACCTGGCTGTATTAATACTTTGAACATTCCCACAGGGAAAAATCTGTTAAATTAAGTGAACGTAAGGTGTAATGCACCTCCTTTCTTTGATATGTACAGTTGACATATAAACTTCAGGTGAGTAATTATCACCTTTCTTTTAGACTGTCATATGTGTTTAAAGCTTTTAGTTTAACATTTAAGGACATTTAATGCATATAGTGACTCAGAACTAAATAGAATAGAATATCAAAGATATACAGAGCAGTTTATTGAAAAGTATCATTTTCAGAAAGGGGTTTTTTTATTGCGTGTGTGTGTGTATTGGTGATTGGCTGTGAGCAGAGGTGAGTCAGCCATCAAGTGGCTCAGTGATATTTCTCTGTCAAGGACCACTTGGATTTGCGCTTGCTTTGCTCACATGTTCAGTCCAGGTCAACGATGCATGGTGCTCAATCACTGATCACTCTTCTCATGCTTTTATCACGTGATGAAACATCAGACAGCTTGGTACCTGACTAAATGAAATGTAAATCCTTCAATCAGAAGAAAAATCTGAACATTTTCCTTTAGTTCGACTGACTTTTGCAGAAGTCAGAGACTGACTAGGCCAAGGGGATCTCCTCTCTCAAAGCCAAACTGTCCCTGCAGGCCTCGACTGCTGCTTCTACTTTGGACCTAATATCATTGAAGAGTTTCTTGCACAGACAAATGTGTTTTCTCCTCGCCTGCTAATTTAATTTAAGGTGCTGCAGATTTGCTGCTGGTGATTCTACACCTCCCACACAGGACATCACTTTTCCACATAGGATCTAAATTGATGTTTCCATTATGATTTATGACCATTGTGGCACAAAGAAGGCTGCTTTACAAGGAACAAAATAAAAACAACTGTGGTCATAACCACTGCCAGCATTAATACACAGACTGATTATATTTCATATAATCTTTCTAATTTTACACTGTCACCTGCTGCCTTTTAATACCTCTGGACAGCTCTCACACCCTTTGCGCCCACATTATGCACTACTGACTGAAGTTTGTACCACATGACACTAGTTCCTAATCTGTAAATGGCCTCAACACAAATACATCAGCACTAATCTTTCAGCTTGAATTGTAGTGGGAGCTGTTTAAAGGAAATGTGTAATTTATTTCAGATGGAGCTTATTTTCATACTTGTATGCATGAAAATGTGTTGCATGTTCATCATAGGTATCTCAGTAATAATAGAATTGTATTTACAGGATATATCACAAGGATAACGTACAGATAGCATAATTTAAAACTTCATAGATTTGAAAGACAATACAGTTTATATTTAGCAAGTGGACATATTATACTCTAAAAAAACTCAAACTACGTGTTGTTTTCATATAATATGTCATATGTAATTTTATTATATGCAATAATACATATATAATAATATGTGTCCAAAACCATGTTCCATTTTACTGGTAAAAGTTCTGAAGCAGGTGACTAATGTCCTAACAGTCTAAGTATAGACTGATACCTCAACAATGCAATTATCTGTGCAGCATTCACTTGATCTGAATATATGTATACATGTTTGTTAGTAATCTCATATGTAATGTATGTGTCTATGTGAGGAATATTTATATTGCCCCATGCACAAATATGTACATATGTGTTTGAGGAGGTTTTATTGTGCATGACCATGGTCGATTCTCTGTGATGCTGATTCCCACACACCTAAAACTGTTCAGATCCACAGATTTAGACAAGAGTGTGTGACCTATCCACATTTTTACAAAGTCAGTGATCAGTTCTTTGTTTTTGCTGATGTTGAGCCAGCAATTGTTCTCTGTGCAGCACTCTGCAAGATTGCACATTTCCACTTGATATGAATTCTCATAATTGCTTGAAATCTGGCCAATAATGATGGTGTCATCTGCAAATCTCAGAACAGAATTCAGTCCATGTCGGAGATGTAAAATGAAACACTGACTAGCTGAGTTGCACGTGTTTCTGGTAGACACTTTCTTTGAGATGATCAGAATTGCACCATTTGTCCGTCATGAGAATAATGAGTCCTCCACTTTCCTTTTGCCACACTTGATGCAAGGCAGGTACTTGTGCCTCCTCCTGAAAAATGCTACAGTCTTATCTAGCCATTCTTTCAGCTAGAATTATTTCAAAAGGCTAAACACGAGTGATCCAACTTACAGATTAACCTGTGGTGAATCTTTTCAGCCCAAATGTCAGCACAGTCTAAACACAGCTAAGAACAAATTGAAGTCCAAATTTCCTCCTAAACAGAGTCCTGTGCAGGGAGTGGTCACCAACAATTGCCTCTTCTGGCATTTTGTTGCCTCTGCTGATATTTTAGGGTTTAAAAAAGTGACATATTGCATATTTGTAAACCTAACCCTTCCCTAGCTATAAAATGTGAGCAGGGTTTGTAAATACAGTTAAGCTTTACCATTAAAAAATATCTGTTAATGGAGAAATTTGTATTTCTGTCTGTTGCTTGCAGTATGTTGGGGAAATGCAACAGAGATGCTCTGTCTAATTCTCTTTTTTAACTCATTTTTGTTCATAGGTCTTCTGTTCACTTCTATTTTGTGCAACCTGTTGTTGACAAAAGAGGGATGGGAAATTTTCTCATGGCTTGGTTGTTTGTCTGCTATGTGTCCACTTACTGAGGATACAGTGATTGTCCAAGAGAGAGAGAGAGATGGAACAGGGAGGGGAGCTGCCCACAGCCTGTCCAGGAGCAGGGATTATTACTGATGACATCCACGGTGCCTGTAAATGAATCCAACTGACTGCTGTGCTCCCCTGACATTTCCTGTGGCACCAGCAGCAGTGTGAGCGGAGAAATACATAGAAGTTTTTTGGTGTCGTCTTTACGTGTACTCTGTGGCCTTGCCAGTGGTTAGAATTACACTGTGCTAAGTTAGTGAGCCATGAACAAAACAGAGAACAAAGCCCAGAAAACAAAGAGGGATTCGTGTTTATACGTACAGGTGTGGACTGAATTTAGCTGCAGGATAGTGTGGGAGTGTGAGTACCTCCTAAAGACGTGCATGCTGTATGTTTGTGAGAGAAACATAAAAAAAAAAAACTAGATCTGAGTGTGTGTGTTTTAAAGGATAGTTGTTAAGCTGGCTTCATTTAATTGGAGCAATATGCATACAGATGCAAATGGGTTTGAGTACGGTACACTTTCATACTGAAGGTGCAGCAAACATACACACAAACACGGCACAGCTGTTAAATGCAGCGCTGATTTGTTTCTCCTCTCTTCTCTCCTCCACACATTCATCCTGTTCTTCCTCTAATTACAGAATGAGCAGCGTGGGCAGCTCATCCCAATCTGGAACTCTCAGTCACTGACATTTACCAAGAAATGGGACAGCATAGATAAAAAGAGCCACCAAAATGTTGTCTGTGTCTGTCTGTTCTGGTTAGAATGACCGAGTCTGAAGAACTCATCCCTCCACTCATGTATCCATGTATCCGCCATACCATCTGTTACTTTATCCATCCATCTCTGCTCATTGTTTGCTCCATCCATAAATTAAAGTATATTCTTACGTCAGTGAAATACCACATGCTGCAAAGCATGAAGCCAGAATAATAAAATGAGAACGTAAAAGAGGCAGCAGTGTAGAGAACATATGGCTGTGCATGCATATGCATTTATTGAGTCAGAAATCATAATAAAAAGTCCTAACCAAAGTGGCTCACTGCATTTGTGGATGAGCTAACAACTTTGATCTGTCAATCTATCTAATCTATTCTCTAAACCTCTTATCCTGCCCAGTGTGGCACAGTGACCGACAGGCAGGGTGCTCATACAACAGGTTCATCTGTCAGAGGAATAAACATGCTCACATTCACATCTGCACAAGTTTCCAGTTCAGCTGGGCAACATGTCTTTGGACACACTGTCACATTTTGTATCTGGAAACACGGGGGACACAAACACAGGACACAACACAGCAGGTGGGTGAGTAATGAAGCTGATTTACTGACAGGGTGAGGAGACGGCGCTGGATGGAGGAATCCACAGGGGAAGATGTTGGCGTGGCAGTGGGGAAGGGTGGAAACGTGGCTGGTGGTACCAAACCTGACTGACAGAGGAGCAGACGATGCTCTGATGAGAGACCAGTGGAGCACAAGGGATAACGAAGAGAAGCAGAGTGGCCTGAACTGAAGCTACCACGAGGTTGCAACAACAATCTGGCGATAAATGACTCAAGAACCAGAGGTTTTGTTCTGCAGGGGGATGGACTAATGAGAGGCGGTGGGCGTAAAGATGAGCTGATGAACTGCAGGTGCGCTGAACAGCAGGGACACGCCTACACCGACAGACAGACAGAGGGAGCACTGGGAACACAGGGAAGAGAAAAAACAGGGAAACACTCGGAGGAACACGTGGCAGGATCACATCACACGTTTACATCATCACAATGTTCCAGTGTGGTGATAAATCATATATCTGTTTTTATTCATTTTACTAAATCATGGTTTTTATTTGCACTCAAGAGAATATCAATCAAATGCTGCTTGCTCACTGGTTGACCAAAAGCACAGATATCTATAAAACCAAACACATATCTATTGTTGTCTGGCCAGACGAAACAGAACCAAGTCTACAGCCTGTGAAAAACCTTTCTAACACATGCTGGGAATGTCAATATGAGGCGTCGGTGGCTATCCGGAAATCATGGTCAGCATTATGGGCAACACTTCTGGATCTCAGGTCTCAGGCTAATGTGTGGAGGAAGCCTGAGGCCAGAGCTGGGAGCGAATTTATTGATCAACAGTTTGTTTTGCTCTTCACCTTTTTGAGGATCTATTCTGAGTCGTGAAATTCATGTCTGAGCAGCTCCAATCACCCAGTCTTAAGCTTTCCTCCACAGCTGGCTTAGTGAACTGTGCTCATAGTGACAGATTGTGGAGGAGAATTCAGGACAGAGCAACGGACCTGTGCGCCAGTGTGGGTGACACAGTGGGACACCCGAACGGTGACAGGAACAGCCTCAGTGACGTCTGCAGGAGTTTGTTGTCGAGGCCTCAGTTGAGTGCACACCTGTAACATTTCAGGATGAGCTTCACACACATTGTTTCTATGTGGTGTGAATGACAGTAGATGTCTGGACCAGTTCTCTGGAATAACAAAAGACAATGTGACTGCAGAGCTGCACCTGCTGCTGGAAGGCTGGTCTGCTGGAATGAAAAAAAAAACAGAACTCTGTAGTGAAAGACATGATGGAATTTCTCACTTTCATATGAGCCTACAAGGATGTTTTTCACAGAATTACACACAGACCCATCTGTATTTTCACCCTCTCTTGCCACTGACAAACCAAGAATTACCTACAGAACAGCAGCACTGATGCCCAAACCATCAAACAAGTGTACTTTAAATGTCCAGCATATTGATTAAATAAATGCCTCCAACCACAACAACCAGTAGATTGAGCTGTTTTGAAAACTTCAATTATTATATTGAATATATATTATAATAACACAATAATAATGGCGTAAATCCAGTAATCATTTTCAGACTGTGCTGACTTTGACTTACAGTTTACCCCATTGTTAAAAAAAGCCGGCCCAAGGTTGAGAGACCTCTGTCAAAATAGTCTACTTTATTCAAACCAGTCTGAGCAATTTAGGTAGCACTCAAAATGGAGCAGCACTGTACACACTAAACCAAACTGGCATGTTAGGGAGAGTAAAAGCATCACTTCCTTTCCAATAGGGCACAGTGGGCGTGGTGCTTGGTCCTCCTTTCTTCGTGATACACATCCTGAGACCTTCTAGCACATGTGTAACGTGTAACTTGAGTGGTGTGGCATCTTCTCACAAAGGCCTTTATCTGTTTTTTCTTAGACTGCACCTCATTTGTAAGTCACTAAGAACAAAAGCATTTGCCAAATGAATAAATGTCCGTGCACTGCCTACTGAGATAGAGTACAAAATATTTCCATTATCTTTAATAGTCAATGATGCAACATGTTGATGCTGTATGTATCTGGAAATAATACTTAACCTGACATACAGAGTCAAAATGAATTTGTACTGACCTGCAGTAGACAGAAAGTGTCTGTAAAAAAAACATTGTGTGTATGTGTGTTTTTGTGTGCGTGCATGTGTACATGTGATTTACAAATAGATAGAAAAGATGTGGATGTTTATTTACCCCCCCATTGTCTCGACAGGTTGTCTGACAATCTCATCAATCGTGTGTGAAGAATGGGAGCCTCCCTGCTCTGAATTATCTCTGTGTGAGGAGGGAGGCAGGTGTTGCAGATGTAGAAGGCTCCCATTCATTACCAGAACCTCCATTACCATCATTACCAGCCGTTTCACAGCACACAGGTAGAGGGAAGGACATAGAGACGCACTCATCATCAACAGGGGACGTGAAGACTGACCCACTTTTTCACTTGGTGTTGCAATGAATCCCGAGGGATGGGACAGGACGGAGGTAAAGTTTGTTATTTTCACTCACAAGGCCCAACAGAAAGAGCAGAATGTCAGATGTTCTTTTTTCTCTTGCCTTGTTTGAGCAGCGGCTACACATGCCCCATGGAAATTTGGAGAGCGTGGTTGTTGACATAACTGAAATCACTGCCAGGTCCTGAAAACCAAATAACCACACACAGATCATACATTGTAAGAAGGGCTAAATTATCATACAAGTAGAATAATTAGAGAACAACTGGAACACATTCCTGATTTCACATTCATGGTCATGGCAGTCTGTCACTGTCTCCCATTTCACACACACACCATGCAGGGCCACAAAGCTAATATTGGTTTGTTACATAAATGTCACCTAGTCTGATTGTTGCTGCTCAGCTCCCTGTGGCTAAGCATTGGATCCCATTGGATAAAGTGTAAATGTGGTTCAATAATCATTTTTAGTAATAATGAACCACAATGAAGCTACGAACCACAGAAATGTGGAGTTGTAGTAACATTTTGTTTTATCAGTGACTACATTACTGTACGTGGGTTTTACTTGCTTTAAGTGTTCTCTCTGAATTTGGGTCTGTTTGCGTCCACAGCTCTTGCCTACCATGCTGCAAATGGATCAGTCCCAGCCCACCTCCAGGACACTGTCAAAGCATTCACCTCAGCCAGTCTATACGCTCTGCGACAGCTAAATGACTTGTTAATGCTTTACTACGATTCACGACAATCGTCTACAGTGTTGGAATGAGCGACAGCAGCTTAAATTCTACACATCTATTGTTGCAATTTAGCCTGCTCCTTCACCTATGATCATTTTAAAAAACACTTTCTTTTCACCCCTTTGCTTTTCATCGCTTAAGATCAGGGCCATCAGTTAAGAGAATCCCATGTCCCGCACTAAAAAAAGCATGTAAGAAATGAGGAGTCCTCACCCCTCTTTTCTCCTCTCTCTCCATTTCTCCTTTTCCACCCAAACACACACTTTACGGTGAAGGTGAAAAATGATATATAAAGAACAGCGTTGCCTATCTCTCTCTCTCTGTCTGTCTCTAACTATATCTTTCCCTCCTTCTGGCCTCCGAGAGGGATCGATGCAATCTTCTTACCTTTGAACTGCTCTTTTTCTCACATCCAACTGCTATTGCCTGTAGCATGGTGCTCCTCCAGCTCTGAAAGTGTCGGACAAGTGGGATGATGGATGTTTACAGCCAGTAAAACAGCTACTATTAGACCTCAGTGTTTTACTTAAGCCTTAGATTCAGTTGTCAGTTGTCTGTCTGTAGCCCTCGGGGGCCGATAACGCTATCTTCGACATTAGCGTTTCTCCGGAAAGGTCTGAGATGTCTCCCTTCAAACACAGGCCGGCCTCCGGGGCTGGAGAAAGACAACAAACAAACAGAAATCTATTTCATTTCTCCTCTCTTCTCCTTCCTTGTTTGTCTGGTGGATACTGGGGCTTAGGGAGCTTTGGGGAGATGTTTACCAAGTGGAAACATCAATGTGTTTCATCAAAAACAAAACAAAAAACTGAAAAAAATCCACCTCCATGCAAGATGAATGTGTGCAGTATGTAGGCCCATATGGTGCAATCCCATTAGCCTCTGCAGCCTTGCATGTTGAGGTTTGTCACAGGCAGACGGCGTGTAATAAATGTTTATGGAGAGAGCAGAGATTCTTTTTACTCTGGAAACTGGAGCAAGACACAGACTCGTAATAAGCATTTAACAGAGTGTTTTCTGACCTCACTGATTTATGACCCCTGAAACAGCAGTGTGTACTTATGACCTGTTGTCGCA
>JBAJHX010000053.1:23835130-23857078 GCA_037176925.1 Amniataba percoides | reverse complement strand
TAGATAGATAGATAGATAGATAGATAGATAGATAGATAGATAGATAGATAGATAGATAGATAGATAGATAGATAATGCAATGAAACCACTGTGGTGAAATTCGTAACACGTTTGTCACACAGATATATCAGTTGAATTGGGGCAAAGGGGAGATGGTAGATGCTTCTGGAAAGCTCCTGTTTATGAAAAATGTTTTTTTGGGGGGGTGGTTGTGATGATTCACAGATACAGGCTCCCTCCACAAGACGAGACAAGAAAGCCTCCCTGCCTCCCGTCTCTCCCTCTGTCTCCTTCTTTTGCTGTTTCCTTCTACTGTAGATTCCAATCTCTGAGACGATACTGTGAGAAAGCTTTATTAATGTTACGTCTACCGCAGGAAGACAAGCCCTGTGGCGGTCGATAGCAGGGTGGTAACGTGAATCTGTCACCCCCGCAACCTCCCTTATACATACTCTCATTTGCCCCAACCCACACACACATAGGCATGCGTGTGCTGCTAGATGTTATTTGAAGGGACATCAGTTTCTATGAAAGATAATAGCCTTGCAGCTGGGAGCCAGCAGTCATAATGAGTCCTGCAATCATTAGAGGTTGGGGGTGAGATATCGGCTGAAGGAGCCATCCTGTGCTTGGAAGGTCACAGGACCGATATCCATTCAAGACAATCTCGATCTTAATCAAACATGTGTGTCATTTGGAAATTGCAAGGTGTGCTGTAACCGAATCTTGTTTTCCAAATGATTATGATCGAGTAGAGACAAAAAAGAAACGCAGAATATATTTTAGTTTGGAAGATATGAAAAGGATCACTTCAGAGGATCATTTGGGGCCTAATGAAGAGTCTTACTAAATGACATTTCATGATGATCAAAGAACAATGTCAGTGTAAACTTCTTTTCTTTCTTTCTTTCTTTTTTTTATGTGCCTCATTTTCAGTCATAATTTTTATGACAAAATGGCCCAGTAGCAATATAGGAGATATAAAGTCCACATTCATAATCCTGCTGTAATCAGTACCAGAACAAATCCATTTCTGGGTCTTATGCTCTCAATTGCAGTATTATGATGTTTCCATACCAGATTTTCTCTTACTAAAAGCTCCGTTAAACATTTTGTGATGAAGTAGTATAAAACATGAATAAATGATTAATTGCACACTTCAATACGCAATAATGTAGTTGGAGAAGATCCATCTCCATAACAACTAAGCAAACATCTACTGCTGAAGACGATGCCATATGGTTGAAATAAGGCAAATATTAATTAAGGTATAATGAGTAGGATTTGCAGGTTGTTGTAATATTCAAAGTTGCTTCCTCCTCCCCAGCACAAAGCTTCTAGTGCTTCCAGGTGTCTACCCACCACTGTCTAAAGGCTGCGCTTCAGAAACATCCTGAACACAGCAAAATGAGAGGACGGGGTCTCATCAGATACAACACCACAACACACTTCTAGAGTGGCATAAGTGATGGTGGACAGGCTTATTTTTGTACAATACACAATACAACATAATGAGTTTTTAAGGAAATCCTACTTGTCATGGGTAAACGTGTCCATGTTTAACATAAAAAACATAGCTAATTATTTATGTTCTCAGATGTAATGCACATTCTGAGAGTCTCATAGTTTCTACTTCCAACATTCACTGCTTTCCAGAAGCCTAGTGAACAAACTTTAAACCATGCAGCAGGAGTGGGAGGGCAGTGGAAACTTGTTTTTTATTCTCTAAGTGTGCGTCTGTACATGTGTGTGAATAGGTTGTTAAGATGGGCTTTTGTTTTGCTACATTTCAAAGAAACTCTTCAGGAACTAAAGAACCTCTGTCTCTCAGAGTTCACTGCCTATCAGACGAGATCCGATCTACTCACCCTAATCTTGGCAGTGCATAACAACAACATCATATCTTAGCAGAAGACGATAGACCAAAAAAAAAAAGCCCTCTGTGCATTCTGATATTCTTTTCTTCCGGTGAGCGAAAAATAATCTGAGGAGAGAGCATCTCATTGATCCCTCAATTCCTGAAGAGCTGAGGGACGCCCTCAGTGTTTGGCACACAGAGAGGGAGAAACAGGGAGGTGGAGGTGGAAAATGGATAAAACAAAATCATGATGAAAAACAGAGATAGACACAAAAAAAAAACACATCAGACGGCAGATTTCGAAATTGCCTCGTGCCAACTCTGCTTATTATACTTCACATCTCATTATGTGGCGGGGGCATTTTTGGAGATGGCTGTTTGTGAGCCGCTGTGACTGGAATAACAATGACTTGTGTTTCTGCTTCATTTGTGGAGAGAAAAGACACACGGGAACTTGTTCCTGCACCTCCAGTTACACCAACACAGACTAGGTCTCAAGTTGGGGAGAATTTATCGGTACATACTGTACCTTTATCCTGACGCTGTTTAGCGACTTGGGCATGTTGATGCTAAGCTGTAAGGTGTGTCTCAGGTGAATGTTGTTCTCTCACTGTAAGTGGAGTGTGGGAGTCTGATGAACATGGAGATTAGAGATCTTTTTTAGGTACAGAAACTGTTGCTGCTAGCTCCAGCTGTCTGCTAAAGTAATGACTTATTTAGCATCCAGACACACAGTAGTACCAGTTACGAATAGAGCTGCAATACTTGCACCATATTTGGCACAAAACAGCAGTGAGTTGGAGGATGAAGATCATTCCTCTCAGTACAGAACTGCTGCCTATTACCTTAAATATCATTACCAGCATATTCAGACTGTAGAGATCCTACAGTGGGTATTTGGACAGAATACGCTCAGCTGATGTCTTGAGGTCAAAGGTTGTGTGTCATGACTGCCTGATTATGTCCTATATACACCTCCATCTAAAATATATATATATATTTGTTGTGCATTTACTATGAGTGTTGGAGAGATTCTATATGTACGATCTTTAGATTAGAGAGTTTTCCTTATCCTGGTAACTTACACTTTGTATGTTTTATATGTTTTATATGACATGTATTAACGGTTAATACATGTCACATAAAACATATAAGGTTAATAATTAACCTCATGCCCTGATGAACTGATGAACTGATGCATGAGAACAACATATGGTTTTGACTACGATTAAGAACAATGTGTCTGTGAGAAATGTACAAAAGGGTGATGCTCTAAAGAAACCTTGAGCTTAAAGGTCGCTGTGAGTATTGAGTAATTGTTGATTGATTTCCACAGCTTCCAGAGCTTTCCACATGGTTTCTGACAACATGTTGTTGTATTGATCTGATTGATTGGCAGAAAATCAGAAAGACTCTGTGTTCCCAGTTATCATAATATCATATCCTCATAATGAGGCGCATTGCTGAACTCTGCTGATGTAATGTTTTGGTTGGTTGAGTCTCATGACATCATATGCTGCTGTGAAGCTATTTTACTGTTTTTATTAGATTATATTCAAGTGTTTGTTAAAACTTAGGTGTTATGTTATGTGTTGCATGCATGATTTGGTTTAACAAAGAAAAAATCATGGAAAAGTTGTTGTTAATCTTTTACAGGGAACATAATACAGCTGTAGCCCCTCAAGACTGTTTTTATTCATCAGTCTATCACTGTCTTTTCAGCATTTGAAACTAGTGGAAATACTGACAATATTTACTGTTTTTAACGATTAATAGCCAGTAAAAAGGCCCCCTTCACACCTACTTTGTTTGCTTCTGACTTTCTGACTTTTTAGTTTTATCTGACACATAATTGCACGGAGGAAAGAAACAACGCAGACAGTAAAGCAAAATGAGCCACGGTATCACACAGGCAGAGGAGACCAAATGTTTCATTCTAATTATTATTATAGCGGCAACGACAATCTATGCATTCATTGTTCGCCCATTCATTCAAACTGCAGGAGTCTAGGGAGACACAGCTAACGTGGGTGTAGGTCTTTAGTGGACTTGCATAATTGCAGTGTAAAATCAAAACTAACCACATCAATGTTTCAGACAGTGTGAAAAGGTTCTAATATACACTACAGGAAAAACGTTGTATATACAAGGTAGATACAAATGAATAATATCTGCTAAATGATTCAGTGACATAGTGACTCAACATTGTATTGGGAATGTGGTGTATAAAACCAGATGTTGCGGCAGATTCACGGCTTTATAACAGCTCAGCCACATCCGATAAGTATCCACAGGGTCAGCCTACAATCTGACAGAGCCCAGTTAAAAAGGACCATAAACGTGAACAAAATGCTGCGAGTAGCTCCCACTGCATATATTCATCTGGTAAGCAGGGAGCATGACTAAAGTTTATAGTGCACGTTGTCTCCCCCCTCCCCCCTTAGTGCAAACATGTAATAACCTGATTTGACACCGGGAGCCTTGAACTAAGAACTGAGCCACATTAGAGATGTTACAGAAACATTACTAAATCTATCTCACATGTGATTCTTATTCCAACATGAGACTAACGTGAGAAATTGCCAATACATTGATGGTACGTGTCTGTCTGAAGGGGGCTATGGGTTTAACTCTTTGTAGAGCATTTATGAGTATTCAACAACGATTTTAGTATATATTAATAAAATGTAGTTTAGAGCTTGAGTTGGAGTGGGCAGGTGAGAAAAGCAACACTGAAAAAATTGATGGTTAAAATAGAGAAACAAAATGTTTCTTCAAAATAAGACTGGCTGCATATCTTAACACTGAAGTGACCTCAGCATGTTTCTGAATGAATGAAAAGGTTTTCAATATTCCTTCCTAATTCTCATTCAATATCAGACACACGATTCCCGCTGTGGTTTGTTTGTGTCGAGACTAGAAAGAGTACGGTTTGAGCTGTCAAAGTGGAAACACACGTGTCAAATTTATATCTGTTTTCAGGTGAGGAATTTCATGGGTATTAATATGGATGTTACGCTAACTTCATTGTTACCTCTACAATTCAAAATAAACACACAGACCCATCTCCCACCACAGGTTACAGCTGAGCTTTAAAACATTGCCAATCACCTGGAGGGACGTCCTGAGGCATTGTGGAGCACTGTAAAGAAGAATCCTGGAATATATCTTTAAAGATGCATACTGCAAATAAATGTTTTAATTTCTTTCCTGTTAGCTGTCATATTTGACTGTTTTACGATTCTGCAAATACAGTACCTATTATGTTCTTTCAATATTGTGCCGCACTCACCATTATAGTAGGATACTGAAACTCGCAAAAAATTTAGTGAGTTTATTCAGTAACATGTGAACATGAGAGATTTTCAGGCTTGCATTCTTTACGATTATATTAAGAATTAATCATGTGTTAACAAAAGTGGCCATGAACTGCCTGTCCATATGTTCTAAAACGGTTAGTTTAACTATGCCAATACCACATAATAGTGTTTTCTGACCTGCCACTTCTAAGATTAATTACTGTACTTAATTACTGACTGGATACAGGCAACTAAGTGAACTTGTTTAACATTAGGGAAGGATCGTCCTCATGGTAAAAATAAAAAATAACTGAATAAATAAACTAAAATAAAATAAAATTCCAGGACAGTATGTTCATCTGGGAGCAATAAGAACTGAAACCCAACATATACTGAGCAGCACATCTTCCAGTACTCACCAAATACAGCTGCCCATGTTTTTTTTCTAAATCTGACACTACTGGACTATAACATTAACCCTGTGTCTTTACCCCATTTGTGTTTACATTTTCAGCAAATTGGCAAAGTAACATGATGCCACATGAGCACCTGGATTACTCTGATACTGAAGAAAAATTTGAGGAAGTGTGTTTTTTAAATATAATTTCTAAAAATATTTATGGGTTTCTATGGGATCAGATACAAAGACACAGCAGAACTATTCATTGCAAGTAGAAATTAGACTGAATCTAAAAATATAAGCATCATTTAGCAGCTCAATAATTTGTCTGTAGCAGAATTACTGCCTTTACAGTGTTTTTGGAACTTCCGCCTGTATCTGTCCCTTTCTCCTCACACAGCATATCTGCGATGTGTCTCTTTCCCTTGCTGCTCTCCTCCTCCTCCGTTTGAAAACTTCAGCTATGTGTCAACACTATAATCATGCACAGTTTCTGGGTTGTTCTGGTAGAGTGGGAGCCCGAAACGTTGAATGACAGGAGGTTGGCTTTGACTTGCACAGTAGAAGTAGCAGAAACAAGTACTCTGACAAGAAGGTCTTTTTGAACACCTACGTCCACTGTCCCCTGTCTGATGGACGGCTGGATTGGAGCTGGAGTAATGAACTTCTTTTTCACTTGAGAAGAAGCACTGCCAGACTGTCTAACTGTCTGTTAGACTTTTGTCCAGCAGATTGAAAACAAAAGTGTTGGGCTACTTTTGTTCTGCCAGGGAGAAAAGCTGGGTGGCTCAGCGTGTGAAAGACACAGACGAAGTGAAAGTTTCTTTTGCATTGTGAAACGTGGCAGTTTCACACCTCATTGCTCAGTAATTTGATGAGCTCTGTGTGTGTAGCCTGAAGAGGCTCAGCTGTTTAGGCAGTCTAAGCCATGGATGTTACAGTGCCAGCAAAGCCCCTCTGACTAAAGGCAAACTCGCCCAACAAGCTCTCTGTTAGGCATATTGCTTTTTGAACAGATGCCTATTACGTGGTTCATCTCTTATCTGTTCACTAAACTCTTAATGAAAACAGCTAAACTACAGTCTAAAAGTATGAAATCGTACTGAGAACTTGTCAGGGCTCTCTCAAGCTTTGCATGGTCTCTGGTGTCTTATGGAGTTGTCATGGACATGACTCAGTTATTATGGCACAATGCAAGCGTGGGACTCACTCATGTGCTTAGTTATATACAGAGGTAAAGGTGATGTGTATCTTGCATGGTCTTTGTCTGACCATATATGAACGCTTACCTCTTCCCATGATTAGAATTCATTGCCAACCTGAGATGAGGGCAGAAACATGTTTTGTTCGGGGGAGTTCTGCTTTAATATCTGCTTTCTGTCAGATAATTACACTCAGATTTTGAAATGGTTATTTTCTACGTAACTGTGTGACCAGAGATGTAAGAATTAAATAAAACTTTTCAAAATTTTGTTTGTACTGAATGCTGATAGGCACTACTTCCATAGTCAATACAGAGTTTAATATAATTTGATATTAAACGAAAATACAGTTCCATCCTTCAGCAGCCTGTACATACAGCCTGTACATGCAGCCTGTAGATACAAGGTGTTAAAATGTTACCTTGGCAGATCTGGCATGTCGTCTACAGCCTTTGTCAAATATGTCACAGGTGTTGTGATGGCATCTGCTGCCGGGGTTTTATGTCTTTCATTTGCCTCGAGTAGCACAGCAAACGTGGCAGATGCTACCTACATACTTTACCATGGTTACAGCTCTGTTTAGGTGGAGCCTCAGAGCCTCAGTCTGTGTTGGAGTCCTGATTCACTCTGCTTATATTTTTCCTGCCTCACAGGGCGTGTAGATAACAATGGAGTTCGGTCTGTTGTTTGGTTAGACGTCAGTCCAGATCCAAAATTTCCTGTATTTCATTCAGAGGACGGTTCATATTGATTGATTGCTTTTGGTGATTTGGTGCCTCAACCTGATTAAAACGGATCTCATCCAACATTTTGGCTGGATTTCATTGGAAATTCAATGCATATTCATGAATGTTGCTAATTAGAGCTAATTAGGAAATTTTAACATTATACTACACTGAATTCATATGGGGACTATAGTAAACTGCTGCAAACTGGCATCATTTCACTGTGAAGCTCTAAAGAATGTAGAAGAAAAAAAGTGATTTTCCTTTCAGTTAGTCAGTGCATTGCACTGCATTCACAGGCCTCAGGCTCTGTATGGAGTCTACATGATGATGGAAAGAAGACTTCTTCAAGTTTTAGGGCAAATGAAGACCAATAATACTCACCATGAAGATTCAGGTCTTTTACTTTGCTTGGAACATGAGAAGGGACAGAGCAGCTGTGCCATTAAAACTGTTGACTACATGACATATAACACTGACAACCTTCCAAGCCATCACAGTGCTATGGAACAGTGCAGAAACAATAGAGACATACACTCACATACACACTCACACTGCACCACTAAACACAGAAAAATAGCATCACAGATGTTCTCTCCTCCACTTAACACTTTACTCAGCACTTTTTCTCTTTCATTGAGTTTTAAACGAGCAGCCGCGTGGAGGTAAATGCCAGCTCCCACCTGCACGTTCCAATTTCTGCTATTCCAAAGGCATAACAATAACAGCTTGGCTATTTAGAAGTGGCTTGTACAATCTCATGCCTTAATAGAGGAAGGTGTAGGAGTGGTGATAGATTTGCCCCGGCAGATTTCAGAGAGAAGTGGGAGGGCCGTTATCTCGGAGATCTAACTAACTAAAGACTCCAGTTAGCTAGAGGTGCATTCCAGTCACTTTAGAACACTTTCATTTGTCATGGCTAACGCCTTTTACTGTGACAATGGGGGAGAAAGGGGGGAGGGAGGTGGGGGTATCTCTTAAAAAAAAAAGAAAAGAAAAAAAAGTACAAAAAAAATCAATGTGTATGACTGATCTGGGACACTATTCTATTAATGAAACGGAAGGAATAGACGTATTTAAGCATTACTGCCTCATAATGCCTAATGCTATCTAGGATTTATTTTTCCCAACCACCCAAATGGCTCCCTGGGTGCAGAGCACACCCAGATAATGCCAGCGAGGAAGCAGAAAACCAATAATTCTGGCTGGGCCGTGCAGCTCAATTGGGTTTACTGTCAAGCTCCTTCATCAGTTTAATAAAGTCCCTCTTTCCATCCTTCCATCCCAAATTCCCTGGGACTTTGTACCTACAAGACCACCGGCATCATTCATTATGGTATAAAAGAAAGAAACTGTCTCTACTGTTACTGTTATTAATTTGGTCTCATTAAAGTCTTTTGTTGCTGACACTTGAACTGTCTCATGGAAGGAGTTGTAATCACTGTCTGATTGAAGCTGGTTTAAACAGAGGAAAGAAAATGTCTATGTACCGTATGTTAAAGGGATAGCAGTTAAATATACATATTTGTTTTCTATCTGAGAGTGAGATATGACTCTTGATACAAGTATTATTGTCTGTGTAATAAGTACACGTTTGTAGCACATTTAAATTAAGGATTGATTCATTTTCCGTCATCATTTTAGTTCAGACATTGTGCAGAAGGCTCTGAAGGGTCAAGGTGGCTGGCATGTTGTCTACAGGAATAAAAATAATACTATATATTAGATTCACATAATTTGTTTGACCTTAGTGTTTCTAAAACCCTTTATATTATTAATTGCACATGAATAGCAACACTCAGGACATCAAGTGTGAACAGGAAAGTAATGGCATGCGGTTTTTACACTCTTGGATCTCATTTTCTCAGCACACTTGCCATGTCAAATGCACTTTAACACTTGCAGTGTTAGCTCTCTATCCCTTTCACACATAGACAATGGTGAAAATGACATCATAATTAGTCCATTAGCCCACATGTGTGCTCGGACTCCAACAAAGTACCTTTCATATGGAAAAAGAAAATGTAAATATATTTATTGAATATAATTTAAGAGAGGAAACTTTGCAGTTAAGTCAGTGGCACTAAATGTTCAGTTAAGAGTTCAGTTGTTCCAGTTCTCTGCTTCCCAGTTGGTTAAAGTAAGTTAAAGTGGGTTGGACCCAATGTGAGCACCAGCTTGGGCCCTGGAAAGATCTTTAATACTATTACATACTTTTACTTTACATGTTCAGATTAAGATTATTCAAGGTGGAAAAGTGAATAAATAGTAGGCTTTCAGGGATAAAAGTAAGAATATGTGTATATGACAAATACATGTACACTGTGAAGACAGCTCTGTGTGGTGCTTATATATACAATATATAAGCATATATAAAGGGTTGACTAAAATACATGTAGCCAAAGCCTGGCCTTTTTAAAACAGATCAAAGCACAGAGGGGTGTTGAAAAGATGTTTATTACCCAGTGAGTGTGTTCGAGTTGTCTCCAGTTACTAATGCTAACTACAGAGGGCCAATTGTGAAGAAGTTACTGTGTGAATGCTGAGAGCTACAAGGCTGACAAACCTGGAAGATTTAAAGGTGTGTTTGAAATGCTTACCTGGGTTGCTGGCTTTAAAAGTTGAGTTATAAAGGTAACCAATGCACAGGAAAAAAACAAACTAACAACAACAACTAAAAAAAATCCTCATGTTGCAAGATGTGGACCATTTTTGGGTTTGAAGGTAGTGTCTAGCTCTAGCTAAAGGTATGAATGAGTAGATGAAAAAGTGTGTGTGTGTGTGTGTGTGTGTGTGTGTGTGTGTGAGAGAGAGAGAGAGAGAATAAAAACAGCACCAACCTTTTTTTTTACATATTCAGTTTTTATTATCTGAGATTTGAGTATTTTTATGATCATTTTTATGCATATGCTGTGCAAAATATAAAGACTGAGGTAAATCTATTTACAGAAATATATAAGATATACACAGATGTTAGATCTCTTGACATGATGTCATACTGAAAGGTATGAGATGTTATAAGTATGGTTTTCCTGGTAGTCTCTTGACGTGTTTACATCTCAAAACATGATTTTTAGCGTGTTTTATTTGCTTACAAATCAATTAAAGGCATGTTTTGTTTGAGAAAATATTGAAATATTTTTCTTAAATGGCTGATGATGTCTTCATACTTTTCCTTGTTAGAGAAAGACAACATGACAGCCACTTGGTTCTATTAAATATAACTGACGTGCAGAGGTAACACATTTTCATGTCAAGCCATGTAACACAGCTGGCATGTAAAAATGGTTTGCACATTTGCTATGTTGAAATGAACACACGTCTGTCAGCACACTCTGTAGGCATGTTGAAATTCAACACACTGTCATTTTTAACACATCTGTTGTTAGTGTGTGAACACCGGTGTTCATGTGAAAGCTGATGGAGGCATAAAAACCACAATGTAGAAGAACCCCCCTCACACAGACTGAAACTCCAAACCTTGCTCAGAACATCAAAGATCAGTGGCGAGGAGCCTCCTACACACAGCAAACACCTTATCAGTGAAGTGCAGGATACAGCAAAGAAGGTGCAGCAGGTCCTGGGAGCAGTCAGAATTAACATATTTAAGGGTGGATGATGGCTGGACTGGCAGTCCATTTCGCCTTCAAGTCACATGGATCCAGCACACAAAACCATTCAACGCTGACCTCTGGCTCAGTCTGCGCATCCTGGAGACATGATGCCCAATGAGAGGAACCCTGGAGCGCTGGACGTCGTCATGATGTCGTCATGACATCACATGACACAAGAGACTCAGTAGAAAAAGGAAGCGGACAACATCAGCTCTCTGTGAACCCCAGACGACAAAAATACACAGGGAAGAGATCAAAGGTAATCTGTCATTTATTCAGCTTTATTGCTGAATTAAGTATGATCTGTGGCAGAAATAAACTCACAGGCATGAGAAAAAAGTGAAGGGCTGGGTTTAGAGTTGAGACAGTCACTGCCCACAGCGACTACTGAACACACTGCAGGTACAGTCACACCAGGCGCCGCCGGTGAAGCGACAACCCCCGGAGGAGAGGGAAGACAAGTGGGATAACCGCCAAACTAACAGCTTGGACCTAAGGCTGTTCCTGGTTCACAGAAAGGTGGAGTGAACGAAACAGGTCTCAGACAGACCAAACAACAGAAAGTGAGATACTGTTTGTGCCTTCATCTTTACAGAGACCCGTCTCCCTCTCAGTGTGAGTCTCCAGCAGGCGGACTCTGTGTGTCGTTTGTTAGCCACCTCACTGCAGATGACTCTGTAGAGGTGAGCAGGCTCGAGCAGGAGCTTTGTTTGCACCTGTTTGGCTGGAACAACTTACGTGGATTTTTTTATGACTGGTTTGCAGAATTACCTGGGTAATTTTTCTAAGTATAAGATCCTAAATCATGTAGTCGTTTTCAAACAAACAAAACAATGTGCTGCAAAAAATTTGTGTAACTGACTAGATTTAAAGAAACCAAGAACATTTACCAACAAAACATCATCTTGTCTTTAGAGCGCTCGGAGAGTCGAAGAGTATTCAAGAACTCACAGGTAAAGCATTCTGTTGGAAAAGAGAGCGTTTTTTCATCATCACTGCTGTTGAGACATCAGAGTAATTTTAGTTTCAACCCTATCCTTTCTTAACATTCATTGAAGACTAAGAACTGGTTTTAACAGCATCTAAGGAAGGAGATGTCAAAAAACATAAATACATTTCAAATTTAGTCTTCTTTTCTTTCTTTTCAGACTTCTCTTCCTGGTCTTCTTTCCTCCCTTATTTATTGAAGCAAATCTTTGCAGCACAACAGCTCCTACTACTTTCCCTTTTCCATATCAACAGGTGGGGTCTTCTCTGACAGCATAAGTAATGGCACAGAGGCAAGTGTCTACTCATTTATTTCTTGCAAAGTGTCAGGAGACAACAAAGAGAATAAAGAGATTCACAAGTTGACAAATGCCACCTTAGTGTGACATCTGCTGCAGATTACAGCAATGCCATCTTGACTGAAAATACCAATGGGAACGTCCAACTTAGCAATGACATCTGTCAGGCTGATACTGCTGCATCAGTGGATATCAATAATCTCAATACTCATGCAGCATTAACAGCTACAGAGCTTAGCTGCATTCAAAAGGATCACTGCTACAATCTCTGAGTGTCTGAGGTCTCTGAAATGAAAAAAAGATCAAGCAACAGTGGACATCCGAAAAGGTCCAGGTGTTTAAAGAGAAAAGTTTGCACCTTACAGGACATCACCAAGGAGCTCACGGAGAAGCTGTTGATATTCAGTCAATGTGCCTCTTTGCTTGAGTCAGTTGATGAAGTGCCAAAACACATACAACAGAGGGAAAAGGCAGTACTCTGAGGAACTGAAACAGTTTGCCACCACACTGCACTTTCACTCCCCAAAGGCATGAATGTGTGTATGACTTTATGATTTTCATACAGCTCTGCCACACAGTCACAGCATCCATATTTGGTACAGCAGCGTCTTAGCTGATCCTGGATTTACTGTGGTGTCTTTCCAAGCATTAAAATGTCATATAGACGCAAACAGACATGGGGGGGAAAAGGAATGGTCTGTTCTTTAACAATGGGTGAAATTTACATTCACAGGATGACTGAATTTGCAGGGGACCAGCGCCATGGATATGTGGACATAGACAATGGTGAAAATGACAACACATTGGTCACCCAGACTTTGGCCCTCATGCTTGTGGCTGTCAGTAAGTTATGGAAATTTCCCATTGCTTACTTTTTCTTTTCACAGATATGGCAGAATCAGAGAAGACCAACAACATATAGGAGAGACTTGGCATGCTCCATCAGGTTTTTGTTAAAATAGTTTCTTATGCGTGATGCCAACACCAGCACTAGGCACTGACCTTAATATCAACAACATGAAGCCTTACTTCTCAGACCCTGAGAACTCTGCATATAAAGCACATGTGATCCTGAATGCATGCCAAATGCTTCTTCGTAATGTAGATGGAAGGTTGAGGGAAGATTAAGTGGAAGTACTTTGAAGCCGTAGATAAAATCCAAGAGAAAGAGGGTCTGCGACTTGGCAGCAGGCTAAAGATGGCTCATTTACAATGAAAAAAAAATGAAAGTCCACCTGGCAGCACAGCTCTTGAGCCGCAGTGGAGTCCTGTGAGCAGGGCTTGAAGTTGGAGGAGCTCAAGGGCCATGCTGCTACTGTGCAGTTTGTGCATACTGTAGATGCAGCTTCTGATGTTCGTAGTGGTTGGATGTTTTCAAAGCCCCGATCAAGTCAACAACTGATAATCATGCTGAGGCCATCTTTAAACGGGCAGAAACCACACTCAATGGGTTGAAGGTGCCGTGTCACAAAAATAGAAAACCATTTGAAGAGGAGGCCATGTATGGCTGCAGTGGTAATGACAGAAGTGCACATCTGCTGTGAGAACCAACAGAACACATGCAGAGATCTTAAACAGACTACAAACTGAGTCAGGACAACTTGTAGCTGTCCTCACAGTGAGGGGTGGGCACAGTGACAGCCCCCCAAGATAGACCTGGAAGGGACATTCACTTAAGGGTCCTGTGAATGCCAGCCTTAGAGTTTCCTCTTAGCTCCCTTTAGTCTATATGAACCATGGATGGTACAGGATATGTCAAACACTTAACCTTTGACCTGAGAGCACTACCTCTGTGAAAGCTGTCTCAGAACATCTCTGAACATGCATTACTCTCACAGAGTTGAACTTCTTATAAAGTGGACGTCTCTGTGTAAATCTGAACACAGATGGGTCCAAAGAGCTTCATTACAAAACTGTATCATCACAATAGGTATGTTATGCAAAGTGAATATGACACTGCTTAGTGACATTATCAACTCATTTTTATAAAAATCCTTATATTTGAAAAGATCTACGTGAAAGAAATATTACAGGTACAGACTGTGTGCAGACATGTGCTGTGATTTTTACCTCACAGTGATACTTTACCTCATCAGCTGAGTGTTGTTGTTCTCTAGTCATCAACATCTTGTATGGCAGAGAATACCAGGCTACCTCCAAAAGATTTCTACAAGTGAGTATCATTTTGTGGCAACTTTCAATTCAGAGAAGTTCCAGTAACATTTATTTTTAGAACTTGATCCTGATTTGAGTGATTTGACATTACTTTTTGAATATCTCATATTCTACAGGAGCAGCACCACACTTAGTTCAGATACACTGAAGTCAGGAAAACACATCCAGTTCAGCTGCTGTGTGCTTGATTCCTGTATCAAATAGCTGCAGATCCAGACCACGACAGGCCATGTTCATCTTTCAGATATTTGTATTTGTTGTTTTGTTCATTTGTTGTATTGACTGGGAAAGACTGTTGCCCATTCACTCAACTGCATTAAATATAACATCTTTATTTTATTGTATAAAATGAACACATAATTGAGGACAGAGAACCATCGGTCATCTCAGGCCCATGATGACAGCATAGATAAGTGGTACACATGTCTGAATGTAGGACTAATTAATGAGGATGCCTTAGGGGTCTTGACACTGTAAAGTAAACAGTCATATTCACAACAGGACTATTACTGAAGTGTGTTTTTCACACTGGAAGCTTGCAGGTGAAGGTGATGGTCAGAGGGGAATCGTGGACAGAAGCCATTGGGAAGCAAACCTCAGGAAACAGCGAGGACAGCTAAATTGGGCTGAAAAACACATGGCCTTGAGTAATGTGCAATGTGTAAGCTGCAATCGCCAAATCATGTCCTTGAGCTTGACGGAAATGGCACTTTCTGCTTAACAGTAAAGGCTATTATGATATCGTGATGTGACTTCCATTTCACACTCTACACTTGGATCCAAACATCATGAGGCCTTCCTAGAATTCATGACAAAGATTGAAAAGCTGTTGTACATTTTGTTTTTCATAAGTCTGCTCCTTGTACACCTGTGCAGGGTGGATGTGAATGTTTTATGATACATTGTACATCTACAAGGCATGTACTAATGTCTGTTACCTTGATAAATATTTTTATTTGACATAGATAGGACACTTCCTTTGACTAATGCCACATGAATCCCAGAGGAGTTTTCTGATGAAATGCACCTGTCTTAAAGATAAAGATTACGACATAACGTTTTTAGAGCCCAGTAAATTACTACGTTATAAGAATAAGCAGGAGAATGAGGTCATATATTTAGGCACAGACTGAAGACGTTAAACTAGTTTATCTTTGGAAACATTTTTACTGGGGAGCATTGTTTGTGCTCAGGCAGGTTTGATCTGTTAGCACAAAGCTGAAACAAGGAAGTGCCACTTGGTCAGATGAGTAAACAGAAACAACACAGATGTATGCATATAACAAGCAGTGGCATTCCAACTAACCTTAAGGAAATTATTTTAATACCATGTATGTAACTGTTGCTTTTATAAAAATAACTCAGAAACAGCATTACTGTCCAAATGAAATATTTCAGTTGGTGCTAAGAGGATTTTCTAATACATGATGATACAGACACATAGAAGTGAAAGTTCCTGAGCTGTGTGAAGAAATAAAGTTTTTGAGAAGTTGAAATACAATGTTTGAGCATTTCAGTGACTGTCATGAACTGATTATTTTATCAGCAAACTGGTGAGTTGCTAAATCAACAGACTCAGATGAGGTGGACAGTGAGAGCAGACAGGTAAAACAGAGTATACAGATTTACATTAGCAAAATAAAATGTGAAGTATCTCTTTATCACAAAAGAAATCCAGAAAAAAATCCTGTTTCAGGAAGGTCATGACAGAAAAGTAAAGCAAGTAAAATGCAGCTCGAGTTTTCTAAAGGCAACATGCAGGATTGAGCTCCATGATTCGAGAGAACATGCATATTGTTTGTCTGACAAAAGATTCCCCAGCAAAGTTAAATGAACCTACGCATTTGATTTCAGGCGTTTACAACACTCTGTCTATTTGTCCATTCTGCTTGGCTTTCTGGTGGCAATAGAAAGCCTGATCATAAACTGAATGACCACAGAAGATGGTGACTGCAGAATTTTTTTGTCAGCAGTTAATTGATATTATGGCTCTCTGAGTAATGAAAGAGATGAATTAGATGTTTGTGTTGTGGCCATATGCTGCGTCCTCCATATCATTTCCATCCCTCACAGGCAGGACTGGGAGTTTTAAAGTGTGCGGGCATGTGACGGTTTTGTGAAAAATGTTGTGTTTTAATGTAAAAAAATATATTGCTAAGAATTTTTTTTTAAAGACAAAAATGCCTGTTTTTATAGGCCAATAAAATACTATGTTTATATAGACTGTATTTTAAATAATGAATTACCCGCATTTGATTTTATTGGTGTTAAAGACAGACCACCATTTTGAAGACAAAGGGCGAAACTGACAATAAAGACATATATATTTTGAGAAAACAAAAGCATTTTTAAAAGTAGATGCACAAATTAATCAAAAATAATAGGAAAAACAACTTGAAATATTAACTATACAATCCAAATATCCTATATACAAATAGCCCTATATCTAATTCTTTTCATAGCATTAGAGTTTTATATATTTTCTTTTTATTCTCAGTACATCAGATGTTCGCTAACAATGGCCATAATACTCCATTGTAGTTAAGCCTGCATTTCAAACATTATGCATTTTTATCACCACAGAGCAAAAATGCATTGATGTCCTGTTTGTAAATTATTGCAAATGTATCTTAACTTAATGTTGCTCTCTAAAGGTGGAGAATGGCGTTTGATAGCATCATGAGACCATTAGATGGCACACATTAAACAAATAAATGGCATAATGAGGCCAAAGGAAAGTGACAACATTTCTTCATACTGACGAGAGAGGAGGAATGCACACCAGCACTGGGGAGGGTGGGGGGTGTCATGTCAAAACACCTTTGCTCCAACGATACTCAAACATATGTACAAAAGGAAATCACATAAGTAGAAGGAGAATTTAAAACACATGATATACAACAGTGCGCATGTTCATAATATAACAGTAGCATATCTAAATAAATCATGAAATAACATGAAACACGATATAAATGAAAATACTTGTATCGCAGGTGTGTAGAGGCGATAAACTGTAATGTGGACAGTTTATGGACAGGATATTAGACATTGTATGAATTATTACAAACACTGTTAAACAAATGGAGATATATACACATACTGTGATGTATGAAGGTGTAATGTAGTAATGTAATCAAACGCTGACATTGTTAGCTTCACTAATCAGTGTGGTGGATCAAACAAAGTGTGACCCATTGCATTTCTTACTTTTTAACTGACTCAAGCGTGGCTTAAATTTGACTACTTTACTGTGGTTGAAAATGTTTGGTAGCATTTTTTCATACTTTTTATTTGCAGTATCTAACTTGACTGTTTCCTCGCTGTATGGCAGTAACACTATGCTGGAAGTTGGATTTCGTGTGGCCATCATCTGTGACCTTATTATATTTTGAGCATCAACCCTGAGATTTTTTTAATTTTCTCTCTGACCTTTTCTGCTCCAGCTTTTCCTTTTTTATGATTTCATCATTTCCTGCTTGGCCTGTGACCTAACATGGATGGACAAATCCACTTGATGAGATGGGGGGTGGGGCGTGACATCAGTTGCAATTCCTGCATAGGTAACATACTGGGGACAGTTTAGGCCCCAATAGTATGGACTCCTCATCATCAACATTAAGAAACACACATTCACAAATTAACATTGGTGAAAAAGTCAGCAGACAGTGACACAAGGGCTGTTTGACCCCATACTCTCTAATTGATTCTAACTGAGAGAAGGACATTTTAAAAAAACTACAAAATAAAAACAAAACAAACTTGAAATGTAGAATACCTATCAAAGATAACATTTTGACATTTTTTCTTTCGGATTTTTGTAAGATTCATTTAGGAGGGGGCACTCAAATCTGCAAAGCACAAGTAGAAGAAAGAATGTACAAGACTCAAAAACATGGTTGGAATTGAGCTTAAGAGGGAAGGATTGTACGTGCAACAGCAGCATTTGGAAAGGAGTGTGTTGTTTGAGTTCTGACTTTAGAGTCATGCTAGAGAGCTGGGTCAATAACAGAGTCAGGGTGTGGGTTGGTTAGTCCGTCCATCACTTTGATCACCACAATTATCAGGTGGTATGCCACAAACATTTGTTCAGCCATACATGTCCCTGTCACAGTGTAATCAGCATGGTAATCTTCTGACTTTTTATCCAGTCGCATCATCCGATCAGAATGCTATTTTGAACTGAGAGTGGACTTAAGACATTTCTTTCACCTCAGCTTTACAGCAGCATAAGTCTGCTACACATCAGCTTGTTAACATTGTCACACCAATGTTAGCCTTCAGTAGCCTGACCGTGCAGCATGGTTGTAGATTCATGTATCTTGTCTTGTTTTTTTTCTGGTGTGTGCGAAGCATCACTACATTTAGATACACTTTCTGCTTTCTGTGGCAAACTGAACTGTATTCATCAGACTTATCTCTATTTCAGTAACGCAGACAGACAAATTCATACCGCAGCACACAAATGCAGGAATTAAAGCAATGCATCCAATTTCCTTCTATGAACCCCTGGCAATGCTGCTGTGAACTGATTTGACACACACTTTTCTGACCGTGGTATTACCAGAGTGCAGTTTGTTGGTGATGCTGGTAATCATGTTGGCTTTTCCAGCAGAGCAGGTGGATGATTTGGTGAAAGAAGTGTGTGATGACAGTTTGCATACTGATTCCCACCCAAAATTAAAACTGTATTTTTCAAACTATGCTCAAAACTGAGCTATAACCCAAATAGTTTAAGTACCTAAGCCTGATTGATGCCCCCTTTGAATCATTTTGTGTGGGTTGTTGAGTTGTCTTGCCTCTAACAATTCTTCATTAACCACAATAAAGTGGTTTTCCTTGTGTTAATCAAACTGTCCTCGACCATAGAAGCAGACAATCAGAAAATGTTCTTATAAATAATTTTATACTGGCCATTAATAAACAGTGTCATCACTTCTGATAGAAGTGTCAGACTAGAAATAACTCATATGTGCCACTTGGGAAGTTATGACAAATGTTCTGTTGTGTTCTTTACTTAGAAGGTCCAGGTTGGCAGCAATATATCAATCATAAGCTAAAATAATTATCAATATGAGCCCAACTCATGGATGAGTCAGGCTGTGTTGGGGCTCTCTGTGTTTCTCTGAACTTACTGATACATCCAGAAAAATAGAACAAGAGGGGAAAAAATGCCATGCCAGGAAGTAAGACAAACCTATTGCATCCTGCCTTCTTAAACTACACAAACTGTGGCATATTGTGTTTCCATTTCTGTCTGTTACATCTTGCTAATCAATTGCAATGATCAATAGCAATAGGATCTTTTTTTTATTTGAGCGTCATGTTTCCAAGGGAACTATCTATCAGTGTAATCAACGTGGAAGAGAAGCAGACAGAGAACATAGAGCAGGCCGCCTCTCCTTAATGTTAATGAATTAGGCGAGTTGCTTGTAACACATCACAGCGTAATTAAATGATACGGGCCGCGCATCGATGAGCACAGGGCATATTAGATGTGCTATTTAATGTCACCAGGCAAATCTAAGCACCGTATCGATCAACCGCTTAATGTTCCCAGGCTCAGCCTCAACCCTCGACCCCCATTTCATTTTCTAGTCGGCAGGCAGGATTTAGTGCAGCTGCAGGCAATACAATGATACACCCAGAGAAAAAAAGGAAGAAAGAGGAGGGGAAAAAAACTGAAGTATATTGTCACCTTTAGCCCTTTCCTCCCAGGTTCAAATCAATGAGTGTTGCTAATGGCTAAATGCTAAATATACCTGTCTACTGCTGGCAAGAGAGCATTTCATCTCGGCCCTGTCCCATCAGGCCAAGCCCCAAAAGCAGCCAACCTGGCAGACATTTCGGAGCCCCCGGTAAATATGTATTGATAAGTCCATTATTTGGGATGGTGCAGGGCACGGGAGCAAAAGTTCAGGGTTGAGGGTGAGGAGGAGCCAGATGAGAGAGGAAAGATATTGATTAGCACTCCCATTGAGAAAGTTCAACTACAGTGACTTTTTGGCCCCACATTAACAATATGATGAGTGGATATCAATGAGGTGGCAGGGAGGGAGCTGCTTTTAAGAGAGAGGTGGAGCTGGTGGGATCAGGGTAAGGGAATAACAAGAGTACAGTGTGTGTGTGTGGTGTGTGTGTGTGTGGGTGGTTGGGTGGGCAGATGAGCTTATGCACACGTGTGAGCAATGAGTCAAACACCATCATCAAGTTTAATGATGACACAGCTGTGGTGGCTCCAATCATATAACAATGAAAAGGGCCAACTTGAAGATGGAAAAGGACCTGACCCACCGCTGTCAGGACAAAAACCTCCTTCTGAACGTCAGCAGGACAAAGCAGCTGATGGGAAGAAGCCTGTTCAACAACAGGTGCTCAGAGGAGAGGGTGGGCAACTTCAAATGCCCCAGTGTCCTCATCAGGCATTTCCAAAAAATCCCTAAATGCTGAGGAATTTCTACTCATGAACATCCTGACAAGTAAAATGACTACCTGGTATGGGAAAGGTAAACAGAACTACAAGGTAGAAAGAGAAAAAGAGAGATAGAGAAAGAGAGAGAGCAAAGCAGGAAGGTAAAAGTGTGCGCCGTTCTGCTGTAACCATACCCAAACTGAGCAAACAGTCAGAAATTACAACCTTTAATTCTTCACTGGTCAGGCAAGTTGAGAGAAGCTGCATCAATTATATCAAATAACTGGAGTGCTTTCCTTTTTGCAAGAGCATGATTATTAATGAGGCTCCTCAAGGCGAGTACAGACATAAATGCGTGTCTGAAAGTGTCCCTTCCTGAAATGAAAATTAAAGCTTTGAAGCAAATTTTGTAACTTTTACCTATTAATGGTGACTTGCAATGAGAGCAATTGTTGTTGTCATCCAAAAACTGCACATTGCTGTTGTTGAATGAGAAAATGAGTGTTGTAAAAGGTCAGAAACCCATCTTAGCTTGATGAATGTTACTTTTATTAACTTGGAGAAATCACACGCTTGGAATAACAGTGAAATGAACATGTAGATCAGACAGTGAAGGTCAGATTTAGAGGCTTTATGTTCCATAAAATTATTATCAGATATTACAGTTTTTGTTCAGTATGTCCAGAGTTTAGCAGAAGTGCATTGTTAATTAATTTGGAGACATCACACATGTATGGTTGCACTGTATGATGCAAATAAAACGTAGACAGTGTCTGTGTGCTCACCTATATAGAGGTCTGCACCTCTTCACTGCCATTTTTGGGAATCTGGAATTAACCCCATTTAAGTAACTGAGCAGTGGCGGCTCCTGACAAATTTCTTAGGGGGGGCAATTGTTGTGAAGATGACTAAGGTGATCCGTTCAATGGTTAAACTGATAAGTAGTGAGACAATTGTCAGCTTTTACTGGTCAACTGAGC